>JANCOA010467883.1:0-14891 GCA_024363135.1 Leptodoras oyakawai | reverse complement strand
TAATGAATCTAAAATATATGAAAGTCTAATGTTTATCAGTACATTACAGAAAATAATGAACTTTATCACAATATGCTCATTTTTTTAGAAGGACCTGTACATCCTAGACAGCATAAAACATTGTGGAGGCTAAGCACCAGCATGTGTGAATGACTGCACTATTAAAAGTACAGTGGTGACACACCTAAGCATATATTTACAGGACGATATTTGGGAAGCAAACTCTAGTATATTATGGGATGCCAAAGCCAGTCTCAGAGGAGAATCATAGCCAGGACAGTCATGTCAAATAGATAAAAGTGTCAAATCTGTAGGAAAAACTGAGAGATCTAGAACAAGTGCACATAGAAGCAGAGACACTAGCATCAATAGAATTAACATTGTTAGCATTAGCATCATTAGTATTAGCATGACCAGCATTATCATCATAACCAACAGCATAGTTAGCATTAGCAATATTAGCATACGCATTAGCATAGTTACCATAAGCATCATTACCATTATCATAGTTAACAATTAACATAGTTAGCAGTTAACTTTAGCATGGTTAACATTAACATCATTCGCATTAGCATTGTTAACATTATCAGTTAACATTAGCATCTTAAGCATTATCATAGTTAACATTAGCACAATTTTCATTAACATAGTTAGGATTAGGATCGTTAGCATTAGCATCGTTAACATTTACAACATTAACATTAGCATCATTAGCGTTGCCATAGTAAACATTAACATGGTTAACATTAGCTTACTTAGCATTAGCATAATTAACGTTAGTTTGTGTGTGTGTGTGTGTGTGTGTGTGTGTGTGTGTGTGTAAGTACGTAGTTTGGGTGTGCCAGTATTTTAGCTCACACAGGGCTGCTAATACTTACATATTATGGTGTGTTTGTACACATATAGTTGATGGGAGTGTAAATACATTTGATCAGAAGTACAGAAGACAAAAAAAGAAACAGAAATGCAAATACAATGGAAGTGAATGGGGGAAAATGGCGGATAAAATGAGTGTGGATGGTAAATGAGTGCACAGAATCCTTAGGCTTATTCATGTGTATCAATCCTGAACATGTCAGAGGTTTTACAGTTGGAACTGTATCAATAACGGTTTCGAATTGAAATCCAGTGATGTGACTTTCAAAAACTTCCATAGGAAAGAATGAATGAAAAAAAATGAATAGGCATGGCCGGTAAACGAGTTGGCGGATCCCTTAGCCTTATACAAGTGCACCATTCTTCAATGGTCAGGACAAAAAAGGTTGGAATAATAATAATAACTAGAGAGGTTACATTAGCATCAGCACCTTATAATAATAATGATTAGCTTTAACATCACTAGCATTAACATAGTTATCATTAGCATAGTTACCATTAGCATCATTAACATTAGCATTTCTAACATTAGCATGGCTAGCATTAGCCTAGTTAACATGAGCCTAGTTGGCATTAACATAGTTAACATTAACATCTTTAGCATAGTAACCATTAGCATTGTTAGCATTAAAATAATAATAAAAACAGGTTTAATCTCTCCAAGATCCTAGAAAAGGTTGTAGCACAGTTATGCTCATAGTTACACAGGAATAACATTCATGAAATCTATCAGTCAGGATTTAGGCCTCATCATAGCACAGAGACAGCGCTGATTAAAGTGGTAAATGACCTACTACTGGCCTCTGATCAGGGCTGTGTGTCTTTGCTTGTGTCACTTGACCTTACCGCAGCTTTTGGTACCATCGATCACACTATTCTCTTTCATAGATTAGAAAATGTCATTGGAGTTAAGGGAATAGCCCTCTCCTGGTTCAGGTTATATTTGACTGACTGTTATTAGTTTGTAGATGTTGGTGAGTTGGTGAGAATGGTGAGTTCTCTAAACATGTTAAGGTCAGATTAAGGTTAAGGTCAGGGTTCTGAATTAGGCCCATTGCTCTTTTCTTTATATTTGCTACCTCTGGGTACAATAATTGAAAAACATGATATCAGCTTCCACTGTTATGCTGATGACACAAAGCTTTATATCTCAGCAAAGCCAGGTGAGAGACACCAGTTTAATAAAGTTTAGGAATGGACATTAGACACTGGATGCTGAATAACTTTCTTCTAATGAATTCTGATAAGACAGAAGTACTTGTACTAGGGCCACAGATGGCCAGAAGTAAGCTTTATGATTACATTGTTACTCTGGATGGCCTTTCAGTTACTATATGTGCAGCTGTTAAAGATCTTGGTGTGACTGTTGACTCCGGACTTTCATTTGAAGCTCATGTAGATAAATGTTTTAGGATAGCCATCTTTCATCTTATAAATATTGCTAAAATAAGAAAAAATAATGTCGCAGCACGATGCAGAAATATTAGTTCACACTTTTTTTTAGCTCTAGGCTGGATTATTGTAACAGTAAGTGTATAAACAAACTCCAATTACTTCAGAATGCAGCAGCCGGAGTCCTTACTAGAACCAGAAGATACCCCCATCTTATCCACACTGCATTGGCTTCCAGACAAATTTCGCACTCATTATAAAATACTACTATCAACCCATAAGGCACTAAATGGTCTCGCACCGCAGTACCTGAGAGAACTTTTAGTCTGTTATGATCCTCTGTGCCAACTTCGATTAAAAGGTGCTGGCTCTTTGTTGGTACCTTGAATATTGAAAACCAAAGCAGGGGGCAGAGCTTTCTCTTACAAAGCCCCACAGTTATGGAACAGCCTTCCACTTAGTGTTCGGGACACAGTCTCAGTGTTTAAGTCTAGAATGAAAACTTATTTGTTTAGTCAAGCCTTTTCTCATTAGCTCTTCTCTACGTAAAGGTACAGATCTGGAGGGTTTATAGGCATAGAGTCTTCTGGTAAACTGGGATGTTTGGATGCTGTCGCCCCACACTTTCACAGGATCAATCAGGTTTGTGGACGGTAGAGTGGCTGGCGCTTTATGTCCCAGGGCTCCTTCATGTCTACGTTACCTTCTGGCTCTCCCTTTTAGTTATGCTGCCTTAGCTAAACTTGCCGGAGTCCCTGTTTGCACTCTTCACAAAATGTACATTTTCTTCTAAAGATTGGTGGCAAAAGCATACCTAATCATCTGTATTTCTCTTTTTCCCACCTTTCTCTTCCCCTAGCTAGGGGCCTATAGGCCATGTCCTGATTTCTTGTCTTTGTAAAGCTGCTTTGAGGCAATGTCCATTGTTAAAAGTGCTTTAGAAATAAAGTTGAATTGTATGAAAGTTAAATTTATATAGCACCTTTCTCAACCCTAAGGACACTTTACAGTAAACATACAACTTTAACACCAATCACACACTAGTGAGAAGCAGCAGCCAATTACAGGATGGCAGACACACAGCCATTCACACACTCACACCATGTTTATGGCAGTTTTTGTACATCCAATTCACCTAAATTGCATGTCTTTGGACTGTGGAAGGAAACCGAAGTACCTGGAGCAAACCCATGCAGACATGGGGAGGACATGCAGACTCAACAGGACCCAGACCACCCCACCTGGGGATCAAACCCAGGACCTTCTTGCTATGAGGCAACAGTGGTGGAATTCATGTTGAGTGGATTTGTAGACTGTGGCAGGGGTTTCTTTGAGGTGGAAGGGGTCAGAGGGTCAGAGGAGAGCCTGTGTGAATCAACCCTGGTTAACTATGCTTAACTAAAGTATTTGTCCAGCCCTGTGGGACATCAGTTTAATATGCATTTTTGGTGGACATAAACTTTAGTGTACCTCAGTGGTTAAGACATTGGACTAGTGACCAGAAGGTCATGAGTTCAACTCCCACCACTGCTGGGCCCTTGAACACTGTTCACATGTGCAAGTCGCTCTGGACAAGAGATTCTGCCAAATGCCATAAATGTAAATGTAAATTTACAATATACTGTGTATTTGGGCCTTTGGTCACTATTCCTTACAGGATTTCATTAACATACAGATGAGCCATCCTGCCCATGTGATAATTTGATCATTCTAAATATCAAAGGAACTATTGATATTTATAACTATAAATATCAAGACTACAAATCAAGACTATAAATAAGTATATAATGCTAAAGGACCATAGCTTTTACTATCAAACAAGCTGCTCTTTCCATCTAGCATTCCATGTAAGGATGCTTCTATCTGTTGTAGCATATCATGACTTAATATTTGTGTAATTTTGGTATGAGCATCCATAAGCGTATGAGTCTTTCCAAGCCTCATGGGGGATTATGTAGTGTATTTCCCTTACAAAACATCTAAGATATGACAAATTTCTACATCTAGTGTATTTCACTTGTAAAACATCTGAGGCACATTGTATTATCTGCTGTGCACACACTTTTTTCCCAAAGCTATGCTCGATCAAGATAAGATCACAGTCCTTTAAAAGGAAGTGTGTTCTCTCATCTCTTCAGCCCATAGGAATCTGCCTCAAGGCAGTGAAGCCACAAACAGGCCCAAGTCTCACGCTGAAAGCGTGGCTGCCACGGATCACATTGCTGTTTAGCATGCCCCTCATCACTCCATGTGGGAATTTTGAATACAGCATCCCACCATTTTGTCTCATCGCAGATGAGAGTAAGGCCTTTCTCACATGCCCAGTATTGGTGCTCTCCTTTGGTTTTTGAAAATTTTTTTCTTTCTTTTTTTCTTAAATTTTTCTCTTTCCTCTGTTTTATTATCATTTCTAGTTAGTGAATAAAATTATACTTTTTTATTATAACTGGAGTATGCAAACTGTATATACTAATCATATAAAATTATAATTATATAAATTTATTATTATAATAAATTATACTTTTTATTATAACTTGAGTTGGTATATATGCAATTCTGGAGGGAGAAACAGGATCCCCCTCATCAATGCCAGCTCAGCGGCAGGCTGACACAGGGGCAGAGCCGGGGCCTACTCCCTCTGGGAAGTCCCTGTTGGGAATTTCCTTTTAGAGCAGACATGCCATGAGATGCTGGTTGGCTGCAGGCCAGATGGCTCCCTGACCTGAGGCGAGCAGTGGGGATATGTAGCACTGTGCTGGTAAAGGGAGGCAGTCAGAGGAGGCAAAAAATGGGCACACCTGTTGATAATTAATTTAATTGGTTTCCTCTGTGTTTCAATTCAATTAAATTTTATTTCTAAAGCGCTTTTAACAAAGGACATTGCCTCAAAGCAGCTTTACAAAGACAAGAAATCAGGACATATAGGACAGGCCTATAGGCCTTGTCCCCAACAGCTATCCCTAATGGGGGAAGCTACCCCACTTGGGAAGGTGCTGCTCTCATTTCTTGCAGCATAGCACATAGTCTCAGCACAGGGCTAGTTAATCTCTGACAATCCAGAGCCAAGGCCAGGGAGCAGACAAACAGGTTAAACCGACTGTCTGCTAGCTGCACAGAGTCGTCACTCAGGTTCCACCATTTTAATGTACTATGTCTAACAGAAACAAAAATGTGGACATACATTTGATGCATTTGAAGTTCTGTACAGTAACATAGCATACATTACCACTAAAACCCAGTCCTGCCCAGTCAATTCCTCTAATTATTATTTTCAGACCCCCAGGGCCATATTCAGAATTTCTTTGTGAATTCGTAGATTTCATCTCAGACCTGGTAGGTCTAGACAAAGCATTAATTGTTGGAGACTTTAATATTCATTTTGATAATCCACAAGATTGAGAACAGTGTTTATGTCCATTCTAGACTCAATAGGAGTAAATCAGAATGTAATAGGACCCACTCACAATTGTGGTCACACACCTGACCTAACATTAACATCCAGATTTAATATAGAAAATGTAGTCACACTTCCAGAGTCTGAAGCTGTCTCAGATCATTATCTTATCTCATTTTAAATGTGTCTTGGTTATAATATATGCTCATTGCCATGATACTACATAAAACAAACACTCACGTCAGCTACTGCACAAAAGTTTTTTGAGAATCCCCCAGAATTATCAAGCATGACTGGATCGCCATCTAACACCACAGAACTAGACCTGCTTAGAGTAGCTCCTCTTAAGAGAAAAATAATTAGAGGGAAATAGCTAGCACCTTGGTATGACAACCATACACATGCCTTAAAACAGACCGTTCACAGACTAGAACATAAATTGCGCCAATTTAAACTGGTAGTATTTAAGACAGCTTGGTATTTTCTACCCAGATAGGCTTCGAATAACTCATCAAGGCAAACACCATGATTTTACATCTCCAGAGGAAGCCAGACTGTTTGTTGCCAGGCTAGTTAAGTGATCTGACTATGAGACTGATGTACATTTCTTTTTGTACTCTGCCCTTTGATGTTACAAAATCCGTTACAAATGTGAATTTTAGGTCATTCGTTTTTTCTATTTTTTAGTAACTTTGGTTGAATGACATTATTACGGGTGTTTTTTTCTGTTTATTTCCTGTGGGTATACCGGTCCTGTAAAGTTTAAGATTGGCCCTCCTGGGGCTTCTGCTGTTCTGGACCATGTTGCGTTTCCAGGACTATGGTCTACGTGAGTTCGGCTCAGGGTTGAGCCATAATAGTTGTCCTTGTGTTGGTGTTAAGAGGACAACTTTTGTGTTTGTACACGTGTCTGTGTGTTTTAACCCCTTTAAATTTTTCCTTCTCATTCAGTCAGTTAAGTTTTTATTCCACCACTTGTTACTTACTCCATCTTAAATTACATATTTTCATATGGACAATGTGTGCCATCTGGCCGCTGTTAGATTTTTGAGTTGGAATGTTAAGGGTATGAACAATCCAACTAAGTGTTCCAAAGTGTTTTCACATTTAAAGCGTTTGGACTCAGATGTTATTTTTCTGCAAGAAATCCATCTTAATACTGGAGTTCATTTGAGGTTGGGAGTGCCTTGGATAGGTTTTTCATTCGACTTTTAATTCAAAATCAAGAGATGTAGCCATATTAATTAAAAATGACATTCACTTTAAATCAGATAAAGTTATTGCAGATGTTAATGGCAGATATTTAATTGTTCAATGCATTCTGTTTAATACTGTAATATGTGCTGTTGCTTAATATTTATGCCCCTAATTTTGAGGATCCAGACTTTACACACAAATTATTCAGGTCTTTACATTCCCATTCTTTGATATTAGGTGGAGATCTAAATTGCACCATAGACCCAGCTTTAGATAGGTCCCCACCATAGTGCCCCGATTCTCTATGTCCCAGACATTTTGTGAGTTTACATCTAAATATGGCATTGTTGACCCTTGGAGACCCCCCAGAGCAATGGTGGGAAAAGGCCACAAATATCATAGTATTAGCGTACCGTGTGCTAAACTTCAACTAATCCAGTTTAAGGTTCTTCATAGAGTTCATCGGTCAAAATCTCATTTAGCAAAATTCCATCCCAATATTATTGATGATTGTCACAGATGTGGTGGTACCCCCTGCAACCTAAGCGTTATGTATTTCTTTTGTCCCTCCCTGAGCAGATTCTGGACTGAATTTTTCCGTATGATTTCTAAAATACTAGGTGTTAATATTCCCATGTTTTGTTTCGCTCTGCACTCTGTTTTTGGTTTATTCACTTGTATATACTCTCGCACACTTTCTGTAAATAAATCCGCACTTGCTTCCACCCGGCTTGTTCAGTCTGATTCCTAACAGATTGACCAAAAGAAAATGGAAGCAGTGGATGTCCGCTTACTGCAGCAGGAGCTTGTGCATGGAGCACAGCGGCTTCAGGATGTGCACGCTTGTATCCAGAAGCTGGAAGCGCACGCAGCTCAACAAACCTCTGCCAACCAGCCATTACCCATCGCTCTGCATGAACGCTACAGCGGAAACCCAGCCCAGTGTGGACTGCCCAGGGCAGACTTAATGATGAACAGAAGGTAGCCCTGGTGATTAGCATGCTAATTCCAAGGCTCTGGAATGGGCTACAGCAGTCTGGACTAATGCAGATGAACAGTTTCGCTATTCTTACTTTATCGCTTAGTTTAAAAGCATTTTTAACCACCCTGCGGAGGGCCTGGTGAAGTTCTCATTAGTTTATTGCAGGGTAATCACCTAGTGATGGAGTATGCACTGGAGTTTCGCACCGTCGCTGCCACCAGTGGGTGGAACGACCCAGCTCTGAAGGTGGCATTCCGCAGAGGGCTGTCACCTTCTGTGCTACGTGAACTGGCTTGCCACAGTGATTTTATGACACTGGATTCACTCCTCGCTATGGCGATCCATCTGGACCACCTGTTGCGCACCTGCCTAGTCCAAACCTATGATTGTGGGCCTGTCATGCCTTTCCAAGTCAGAAAGACAAAGATGGGTCAAAGAGAACCTCTGCTTCTATTGCTCTGCCAGTCACAGGGTCAAACGTTGCCCTGAAAGACCGGGAGGGAGACCAGCCAAGTCAAACCTTCTCTCTTCCAGCCCTCATAGATTTTGGAGCAGCAGGGAGCTTTATTCATCAGGCCAGTGGAGATTCAACACTGCAATTGAAAGCCATCGATGGGGGACCTATCAGGAGTGGCAGCATCACACACAGCACACCCTGCCATACCTTCACAGTCGGTGTCCTTCACCAGGTCTGATCTCCTGGAGTGCACGGGAGATTCAAGCCTGGTCCAGTTACTGTTTTAAGTACTGCCTCTATTCCCTATTCTAGTCTCACGCCTTTACGCATGACCACGATCGAGAGTCCACCCACTGACTCCACAGTCGCTATCCCCGAATGTTATACGCTCATGGAAGTATTCAGCCGGAAAAGGGCCGAGGGTTTGCCCCCACACCGCGAGTATGATTGTGAGATCAAGTTATTACCCGGATGCACCCCTCCACGGCAGAAGAAAAAAAACAGGTGATGGAGGAATACATTAACAAAGCCCTCACGTCAGATTACATCCGCCATTCATGCTCTCCAGCTTCCGCTGGCTTCTTCTTTGTGGAGAAGAAAGGCATCGGGTTACCGTGCGCTACCCATGTCCCATCAATTCCAGCAATTCATAAACATAAAATAAAAAGCTATGGGACATGCTGGGGCACTATGTGGTAGTGTATATTGACAATATCCTGGTTTTCTCCCCAGATCTCGAAACCCATGTACGCCACGTGACCAAGGTGTTTCAGCAACTCCTAGAACACCAACTCTAGAAATGCCATTTCAACCAGGACCGGGTGGAATTCCTTGGCTACCACATAGGGCCAGAGGGGGTGTCCATGGACCCAGGTAAAGTTACGGCGGTGGAAGGTTGGGAAGCCCCAAAGACACCAAAAGAAGTGAGTCAATTTTTGGGCTTCACCAACTTCTACCGCCATTTCATATGGAACTTTAGCACCATTGCCAGCCCCCTCACAGACCTACTAAAAGGCAATCCAAAAGGTCTCCACTGGAACCCCACAGCCCAGACAGCGTTTGATACGTTAAAGAAGGCATTCACATCGGCTCCCGTCCTTAAACAACCCAATCCAGAACTTCCTTTCATTGTAGAGGTGGATGCCTCAATTGAAGGGGTGGGTGCAGTCCTGTCCCAGCAACACGGCAAACCAGCCAAAATGCACCCAGTGCCTTTTTTTTCATGCAAAATGTCATCGGCTGAACCCAACTACCCAGTCCACATCTATACGGATCACAAAATCCTGGAATACTTAAAGGCTTCTGTCATATCGCCCAGGGTTGAAAAATGGTAAAGCAGACGCTTTATCACATGTTCATGACAAAGAAACTGACTACGTAACACAAACCTTTATTCCTCCTCAGAAATTCCTCCATAGGCTCACCTGGGACCTGGACGAACTCATCCGATCCTCCAGCCAATGTCCTCCCGGCCTGCTGTTCGTCCCTCCAGCACTGCAAACTCGCCTCATCACCTGGGCTCATGTGGCGTCTGGAGTAAGACACCCAGGTACCCAACCCAGGTACCGGGCACTGGACCTCCTGGCCGGCAAGTACTGGTTGGCGAACATGGGGAAGGATGGGGAAGGATGTCAACAATTTTGGATATCGTCAGCGACCAGGGACCCCAGTTTACTTCATGGGTTTGAACAAATTTCATGACTAAACTAGGGGTCACGGTGAGCCTCACCTCGGGATACCATCCCCAAGCCAATGGACAAGCTGAAAGGACAAATCAAGAACTGCTCAGTTTCTTGAGGATGTTTTGCCATCAGAGTCCTCAAGATTGGATAAGGTATTTGCCCTGGGCGGAGGATGCCCAGAACACGTTAAAACATTCAGCCACTAATCTTATCCCCTTTCAGTGTGTCCTAGGCTACCAACCTCCACTGTATCCATGGGATAGTGTCCACCACAGATACCCCAGCCATCAATGCTTGGTTCAAGAAGTGTGAACGAGTCTGGGCCCTCACCAACCAGAACCTGGACAAAGCCATCCGGCAGATGAAACGTTATACCAACCGACATCAGGGGGAAGATGCCACACTACTACCCGAGCAACAAGGCATGGGTGTCCACCAAGACACTCCTCCCGATGATCAGTAAGATGAAGCTGGCTCCCCGCTACTGGGGACCTTTTCCCATTGTTAAGCAAGTGAATGAAGTTACGTACCGGGTGCAACTTCCCCGGCATTGTCGTATTTACCCTGCCTTTCATGTCAGCCAGCTAAAACCTGTCAGACCGGGCCCCCTTAGTGACACAGGGGAGGGATCCAGAACCCCAGGACCAGTGGAAGTTGAGAGTGAGGCCAGCTACATGGTCCAAGACATACTCAACTCTAGGCGCCGAAGAGGCACCATCGAATACCTCATGGCCTGGGAGGCATATGGCGCAGAGGAGAACAACTGGGTCATGTCGAGGGACATTCTCGACCCCCTGTTGAAAGCGGATTTCCACCGACGCTTCCCTAACAAACCAGCTTCTCATAGGCCTGGCAGGCCCAGTAACAAAGGAGAAAGGGGCTCCCAGAGTTAGCCCCTTGGAGGGGGGCTCTGTTACGTTGGTGGCCACTAGGAGCCACCCTATTGTCACCACTACCATCACGCCATCACGAGGTGATGTTTTTTCCCCGCAGGGTGCTCAGTCAGATTGAACACACCTGACTCTTATTTTCTTATTCAGTTTGAGTTGCCTCCGTTTGTGTTTTGTTTCACTCCCCACTCACTCCCAAGTGTAAAGACTATATAAGATTATTGATTTAATAACATTCAGTTGTTTTTTAAGATCAAGTGGTATGCCTTTACCTATTAATTGATTTACTACTAACTAACTAAATAATGCTATTTGGATAGTTACTAACTAACTATCCAAATAGCATTTTGGATTCTTCTGTTAGGTTAGGGTTAGTGTTTGGTACAGAGGTTAAGCATTTGGTTAGGTGTAGGCATAGGTATAATATTTTCCTACAGTAATACAAAAGTCACTTAAGTAAGACAAATGTGTGTGCTTTTACCATTTTTTAATTTGGGTAATTTAAATTGTAATTCATTTAATTTTCTCTTCCTACTTGGAAGTGAATGTTGGTATCCTGCTGGTAAAAGGATAGATCCTTGACTTTGCGGTGGTGCTGAAGGTGCAGATTGTCCTGAGTAACACTGATGAATTTCCCCATGCGGTAGCTATGCTTGCTGGTCTGCTATTTGCATTAAATATCGACTACCCCCAGGAACTGCGGTACACCTCTGAGGTCATTCAGAAGGTTCTAATGAACATTGGGGGTAAACAGTGTTCTGCCAGGGTTCATGGTCTACAAAACAGGCTTCTGTATAAAATTCTGTGAAGTTATAATTTGAGGAAGCAGTTGGTGGATATATTGGAATATTTTTTTTCAGTGGATGTGTGAGTTTTATATGTGTTTTTGCACTTTGAAGTTCCATTAATGTTTCTTCAGATATACTGTAAATGTTCATGGACACTTGGTACTATTGTTGCTGTTGTGTTCTTAAAGGGAAATGCAAATAATGTTCTGCATAATCTAGTAGTTATTATATAAAGAGGTCTGTAGTTTAAATGGGCTCAGTGTAGTATTGACTTAAATTTCTTTTCAGTGGTGGTGATACTTAAAAACACAAAAACAAGTGAACGATACACTTTTTTTTCCTTTCCAAATTAGGATTTTGAGTTCTGTACTGCTGCACAAAGTGGATAACACTCATTTAAGTGTTTATGATGGTTGTTTTTGTTTATCATTATTTAATTTCCTTATTTTAAACACAATATAGTATGGTATTCCTTTCAGTTGAAAAAAATTGGCAGCTTGTCCCAGCAGAGGAATTTAAGCTCTGTACTGTTATGCTGGCTGTGTGGCTCTGTTAGTAAAATTCATTCATTCATTCATCTCATTGGCCGCTTATTCCTTTTCAGGGTCACGGGGGAGCTGGTGCCTAGCCGGCCACATAGGGCTAGATAGATTAGGACATAACCCTATACAGGGTGCCAATCTATCGTAGGGCACACACATTCACACAATTGCACACACGGGCCACTTTAGAGACGCCAATCAACCTAACGTGCATGTCTTTGGACTGAGGGAGGAAACCGGAGTTAACCCACGTGGTCACAGGGAGGACATGCAGACTCCACACAGAAAGGACCCAAACCACCCCACCCAAGGATCGAACCCGGGTCCTTCTTACTGTGAGGTGATGGTGCTACCCACTGAGCCACCGTGTCACCTGTTAGTAAAATACTATTAGTTTATTAAATGCATGAAATAAATACAGCTGAATTGGCTTTTTTCTTAATGAGCTACCAGTAACTTGACATTGTGACAAATTGTTATGAACCAGCAGGCCACGCCCACTCCTTTTAGTCTCTCCTCTAGCCCCTCCTTCTAACCTCTCAACTGTCTCCTCACAGGGTGTGGCTGTAATTACGGTTCTTTTCCTATATATACTGCTCATTTTCAAAACTGGCTTTGCGAAGTTTGCGAAGACTGCCCAGCCTTCTCTACCGAGCGTTATTCTCTTGATATCTCTATAGCTTAGGATCTTGTTTTGTTCTGTGTCCCTGCATTTGGTGAGTGTGTGTTTAGCGAGTGTTTGTTTTCCAGTGTGTTTCGGAGTGTGTGCGAGCTGTCTTTTCTCCTTATTGTCTTGTGCTCCTGTTGTCGTTCGTTTATTTAGTTTAGTCATCTCTCCCTTTTTCTTATCACTGTTTTAGGAGCTTCCTTAATATTTGCAGTGTGTTGAGTCAGCTGGCTGTGGTGTATTGTTTTTGCAGCGCCAGTATCCCCAGCCTGTGTTTATGTTTAGCCTGTATCATAGTGTATATAGCTTACTAACATCTTCTCTCTATTTACCTGTGCTCTGTTTAGGTATTAACCATCAGCGTCCCAGTTCCCTCTCTATCCCTTTGTCTTTCGCTGCCTCTCTATTCTCCTTCTCTTGCTCATCCGGGCCTGCTTAGCCAGTTTCACCTCTCTCTCTATCCTGCTCTTTGATCTCCTGAGCTTCTACGCTAGGCTCATCTTCCTTTCTTCACTGTCCAACCATTTCTAGTTAGTTGGACAGGCTTTCCTCCTCCAGTACTTCCCTGATCTATCTAAACTGCTGTTTAAGTTTGTTTGTTCGTTTAGGCTGGTCTGTCTGCTTATCTGCTGTGCTTACACCGGGCAGGTCCATTTTTGCATCCGCTCATCCTATCATCGCCCTGCCTCCTGTCTCATATCCAGTTTCGTCTTGTCACAGTGTACCATTACTAGTGCTCATACCTGTGTGCTTGCTTTGCCTCTGACTCTCTACATTACCCTACATACATACATGTACCCTAAACACCATACATGTTTTATAATTGAATTGTGATGTAGGTACATAAACCACTGTTCAATCTGAAAAAAAAATCAAAGCCATTTTAAAAGAACAAGGCAATTCTATTCATGTTAAAATGTAATCAAGTTGCTTAAACTCAGTTGAACTAATGTGCTGTCGAGTTCATGCAACTCTAAAATTCAGTTTGAATTCAATGATCACTTGGTTACCTTAACTTAAAAATTCTATTTTAAAGGAAGAAAAATTGTTTTGACCCAACAAATTATAAGTGATGTTGCCTTTATTGCCAAATTTTAAAAAATATGCTTTTACTTAAGTCAGTCAGTCAGTCATTTTCTGTACCGCTTATTCCCAGTTACGGGGTCACGGGGGAGCCGGTGCCGAGCCGGTAACTCTGAGCACAAGGGCAGGAACCAACCCTAGACAGGGCGCCAATCTATCGTAGGGCTCATACACACACACATTCACACTCACAGACTAAGGGCCAATTTTCCCATCACCAATTCACCTACCTGCATGTCTTTGGACTGTGGAAGGAAACCGGAGTACCTGGAGGAAACCCACGCGAACCCATTACTTACACCAGAGAACAACTGCTGAACATTAGACAGTCCTCGTCTGAAAGTTGGCCGTCTGTTTTCGACAACGCGGAAAGTTTTTTTAGAGATAATAGTTGGAGGAGCGGCAGCTCTGTGGAGAGCGCGCAGGAGACGCAGGCGGGGGACGCGCGCCGGTGCGGAGGTGAAGCTCCGCCAGCGGGGATTCAGAACCGCTCTTCCGTCTGCTTCTCCTCAACAAAACCAACAAGAGCTTCACTCGCTCCGCTGCTCTCTGCTTCACTGAGACCTGGCTCAGCGAACCCATCCCGGACAGCGCGCTGCATCTGCCCGGCTTTCAACTTCACCGCGCGGACCGCGTCACGGAGCAGACGGGGAAAGCCAGAGGCGGCGGAGTATGCTTTTACATTAACGAAGGTTGGTGTTCAGATGTTTCAGTACTGCACAAACACTGCAGCTCAAACTTAGAGACTGTTTATCAACTGTAAACCTTTTTATTCACCGCGGGAGTTTTCCTCATTCATTGTGGTCGGTGTGTACCTTCCACCTCAAGCCAACGTGAGCGACGCACTGCAAAACCTGGCAGAGAAAATAACTGGACTGGAACTAAAACACCCAGACTCACTGTTTATTATACTTGGAGACTTTAATAGAGCAAAACTCAAC
>JANCOA010466594.1:0-14984 GCA_024363135.1 Leptodoras oyakawai | reverse complement strand
ACCCGGAGGAAACCCACGCGAACACGGGGAGAACATGCAAACTCCACACAGAAATTTCTCAGGTCGCCCCACCCGGGGATACATTCCACAGGTGAACAGGTTAATTGGAAACTGGTGAGTCATAATTGGATAAAAAGGGAACTGAAAAGATTCAGTCGTTCACAAGCAATGATGAGATGACAAGCAATTTGTGAACAACTGTGTGAGCAAATAGTCCAACAGTTTAAGAACAACATTTCCCAACATGCAGTTGCAAGGAATATAAGGATTTCATCATCTACAGCCCATATCATCATCAAAAGACTCAGAGAATCTTAAGAAATCTCTGCAAGTAAGCGGCAAGACAGAAAACCAACATTTAATACCCGTGACCTTCGATCCCTCAGGCGGCACTGAATTAAAAACTAATATCATTCTGTAACAGATATTAGCAGATGGGCTCAGGAACACTTCAGAAAACCATTGTCAGTGAACAGTTTGTCACTCAAACCAGAAATGCAAGTTAAAACTCTACCATGCAAAGGGAAAGCCATATATCCTCAACACCCAGAAACACTGCTTCTCTGATCCCAAGCTCATCTGAGATGGACTGACGCAAAGTGGAAAAGTGTCCTGTGGTCGGATGAATCCTCATTTCAAATTGTTTTTGGAAATCATGGACATTATGTTCTCCTGGCCAAAGAGGAAAATGACTGTCTAGATTGTAATCAGTGCAAAGTTCAAAAGCAAGCATCTCTGATGGTCACCACAGGCGACTGTGGTGGCTGGTGGACTCTGGAATTGCCTTCTGCAGTACAGAAGGTAGACTTCATCACAACCCTTGCCTCAACTCAATCCCTTGACTTTCTGGCCTGACAGAGACATGGATAACTCCTGAGAACTGTGCTACTCCAGGTGCTCTCTCATCTGCTTTCTCCTTCTCTCACTCTGCACGACAGGCTGGAAGGGGTGGTGGCGTTGGTCTGCTTCTGTCAAAAATCTGGTGCTTCACTCCTCTCTCTTTTCCACATCTTTCCATTTCGACCTCTGAATATCATGCTGTTACAGTATCCTTGCCAACTAAACTCAACATCATTGTTCTCTACCATCTACCATGTGCTCTAGGTCACTTCATTGAAGAGCTAGGCACTCTTGTGAGTCTCTTTCCAGTCGATGAGACTCCACTAACTCTGCTTGATGACTTCAACCTCCACCACTGCCACACGCACCACCACCACTCGTTGTCACCTACACTCTATGTCTCCCTCATGCCTTGCCTCTTCTATCATTTCTGCTGTACCATCACATGACTCTTTTACTTCTCTCTCTCTGAATACTGTTACAGATATCTTCCTCTCCTCCCTCTCTACATCCATTGACCTCATATGTCCACTCTCTCAGAAACCTACAAGATCTTCACCACCTGCTCCTTGGTTGACAGAAGATCTGAGAAACAACCATCAAGAACTCAGTACGGCTGAGAGGTGCTGGAGAATATCAAGGCTCATAGCTGACCTTCACTCCTACCAATCTCTTATTGCCATGTTCTCTAAAGAAGTTACCACTGCAAAGTCTTTCTTCTACAGAACAAATCTGAAGGCATCGGCATCAGGTCCATGCAAGCTTTTCAGCATTTTCTCTTCCCTCCTCACCCCTCCTCCTTCACCCACCACTCTCACTGTGGAGGACATTGTTAACTTATTTGAGGAGAAGGTCAGCAAGTTTCGCCAATCCTTCTCCTCGACTCCTGCGATCACTACACACCTTCCAACCTCCTCTCCCCATCTCTAACTTGCTTTGCTCCTCTCTCAACTGAGAATGTTCTCCAGCTGCTGACATCCAGCAGTCCCACAACATCCAATCCAATCCACTTTATTTGTATAGCACGTTTAAATAACAGAACAGTTTCCAAAGTGCTGCACATAAAATTGATTATACAAACTATACAAGACAATGAACCAACTCAGATACTAATAAATGCACATAAACACAATAAAACAGTAACTAAATAAAACACTACATAAGAATAAAAACAAATTAAACCCACAAGGACCATACAACTCACGCAGAGCTAAAAGCCAGAGAATAAAAGTGGGTTTTCAGATGAGACTTAAAACACATGTCCTCTTGATCCCATCCAATCCACACTGCTCCAGACAATCTCACAGGAGCTCCTAACCTTCATCACTTCAATCATCAACAGCTCCTTATCCTCATGAATTGTACCATAGTCATTCAAGATTGAGTGGGACCCATCCTAAAGAAACCCAGTCTTGACAGCACCATCATCAGCAACTACAGACCAGAATCCCTCCTCTCTTGTCTCTCAAAAACTCTTGAACATGCTGTCTAAAATCAGCTGTCTTTCTTCCTCTCCCAGAACCAACTTCAGGACCCAAACCAGTCTGGCTTCAAACTGGGACACTCCAAAGAAACTGCACTCAACACAGTGACAGAGAAGCTACATGCCGGGCAGTCAGCTGGGTTATGATCTGTCCTGATTCTTCTTGACCTCTCTGCTGCCTTTGTCACAGTCAACCATCTTAAAATAAAGATTATATACTTTGGTAAGTTGTAAGGATCACTTTCAAGTCAACCTGCCTTAAGTTTAATCAAATAATTGTTTGCTTTATCTAAGGTTTCACAGTTGTGTTGCAACATGTTTTGCCATTCTGTCCAGTTGATGGGTGCATGTTCTGGTAAAAAGTGACATCAAAACATTCCCTCTAAATCTCCTACAAATAGGAATTGTGATAAAGTCCTATTGTGCCATGCAATTTTGACAAGTTTGACAAATAACCATACAATATCTTGGTAGGTTTTGACACAGTCCCATGATATATTTGTATAATTTTATTTTGGTTTTTATTCTATTAGCATGAAATGGCTAAATAAAAATCACTATGGCTACTTCCCTGCTCCTCATACATCACTGCAGAAGCCTGTATTACAACTATTGTGCGAAAGGGTGCATTTATCTCTACACAGTCCACTGCTAAGACAAAAAGAAATATTTTGGTGCGCACTTATCATTACACTAATTAATAGTGGCTGAAATTATATTTTAAATTAAAGTTTCATATCATGCAGGATACACTACAGACTGATTTCCTTTTCAAGGAAACTCCATTCATATTTTCCAGTGCAGACAAAAACATCAAAGACATGCTTGTCAGGAGGGAAATAAATGATCAACCCTAAAGGATCAGTTTTTGTCATTCATCACTCCTCCTGCAGCAGTATAGGTGATGTTTATTGTATCTCCTGCAAGAGATGCAATCAGCCATTGCAGAAGCCAAGAAGAGACTTGCCTGATCATTTCGTCACATACCTTTCATATCATTAGAATGAAGGATTTCTCTTTCCAGTGTTGAGACACTTCAACAGCAATAGACATAAGATTAATAACAAGCTCATGAAGTGAGGAAATATACAAAGAAGGAGCCTCAATGCAGTTCAGTTCAATTCAATGGTATTGTCATTATTATAGTCAAGGTAAATGACAGTGATATTTGTGCATATTCCATCTTGAAGTGCCATACTAATTACATACTAACTAAGAACACAACCATGTGTTCTTTGTTTATAGGAGACAAATGGGCATTTTCACACATTGTGTTGCCTCATAACCCCACAGTAGTGGCTGCCGGATTACCAAGTTGTTATCATATAATATATGGGTGATTTGCACTCTGACTCAGACTGAATTATATCGCTTGTTACTTATGTTTCTCTCACCAAAATATAAAAACATGTATATATTTGAAAAGTAGACCATTCAAGGTAGACTATTCAAGGTGAATATGTTTATTATGTTTCTAGGACAAAAACGTACAGAGTTATTTAAAAGTTTTGGCAAAAGTTTTCATCATGCCTGTATGAGTGCTGACTCCAGAGGGTTAACTGATAACAGGTGAGGTCATCAAGATTAGTATAAAGCATCATCCACCAATGGCTTACTCATTGCAATCAAGGATGGGTTATGGTTCACCACTTTGTATCAAACTTTGATACAGAGAAGGAGCCTCAAATCAGTTCAATTCAATGTTATTGTCATTATACTAATACAGGGTTGTACAGTATAATGAAACACTGTGTTTGTTCTTGCCATATTACTGTTTATCTTGTCAGTTCATGGCTAAAAGCTCTCAACCAGAAATGGCGGTTTAAACTTTGTTTGAATTTTCTTCACAAATAAATGCAAATGACAATATTATTTATAGTTAATCCACACATCATTAACACGTCTGGATGCTGGGAGGGGTAACTATGTTAAAATGCTGTTTGTGGACTACAGCTCGGCATTTAACATGATTATCCCCTCCAAACTCACCATGAAGTTGGTAGATCAGGGCCTCCATCCATCCATCTGTGATTGGATCTCCAACTTCCTGACCAACAGATCACAAGATTCAAGATTAAGATTGTCATTTGTACAGTAGAAAACAGGTTTCCATGCACAATGAAATTCGTTCTTTGCTCCTCGCCAAGAATGCCTTATACATATTTACAATAATAAACTAAATAAATATAAAAGTATTTAACTAAATTTAGACTAAATGTAACTAAAACAGAATTATTATAATGAAGGTGCAGGTATTATATACAGGTGAGATATAGTGCAATAGTGATTGTAAACATTGGTAGATTAAAGTGATCATGTGCTTCACACTTCTGAGGGCAGAAGTGTGAACAGTCCATGCTGGGGCTGGGTGGGGTCTTTAAGAATGGAGGCAGCTCCCCTGTGTACTCTACGGTGGTAAATGTCCTGCAGAGAGGGCAGTGGAGTCCTGGTGATCCTCTCAGCAGTCTTCACCACTCTCTGCAGGCATTTACGGTCCATTGTCATTGTGCTGCCATACCACACGGTAATGCCGCTGGTCAGGTAGGCAAGCGGTATGCGGTTCAGGTAGGCAAGCATGTCTCTCCTACCCTCATCCTCAATCCCAGAGCCCCCCAGGGCTGTGTCCTAAGCCCTCTGCTGTACTCATTGTACATCCATGACTGCGTGGCCACTTCCAGCTCCACAAGTATCATCAAGTTTGCCGACGACACAGTTGGGATGGGCCTGATCTCAGGCAATGATGAGAAGGCCTACCTAGAGGAGATTAAAGCCCTGGAGAACTGGTGCCAGGACAACAATTTCCACCTTAACATCAGCAAAACGAAGGCGCTGATTGTGGACTTCAGCAGGAAACAGCAAAGGAGCTATCATCCTGTCCAAATTAACGGAACGGCTGTGGAAAGAGTGGAAGTTTTTAAATGCCTTGGAGTTAACATCTCACAGGACTTGTTATGGGATTACTACATCAACTCCATAGTGAAGACCACTACCTCAGACGTCTAAGGGACTTCAGACTGCCCTCCAAGGTACTACGAAGCTTCTACTCCTGCACCATACAAAGTATCCTCATGGGGAACATCACAACCTGGTTTGGTTGCAGCACCAAGTAGGATAGGCAGGTGCTCCAAAGAGTGAGACAATCAGCAGAGCGTATCACTAGGATGGAGTTTCCTAACCTGCAAAGCATCTACAAGACGCGGTGCTGGACCAAGGCCACCAAGATTGTGAAAGATCTCAGTCACCCCAACAATGGACTGTTCTCCCTGTTACCCTCAGGACAGCGCTTCAGAACCCTGAGGGCCAACACAGAGAGAATGAGGAGAAGCTTCTTTCCACAAGCCGTCTGTGTGCTGAACGGGGACAAGGACTAGGACACTTACACTTACACACACAAGACTTTCAAGACTCACACAGGACTCACTCACCACATCACACACACTATCATTTACAATCTGCATTTTCACTATTGTTTACATTTTTTATACTTCTATATTTTCTTTCAATTTAATTTTTTATGTATAATTTTACATTTCTAGTTCTTGTTACTTTTTTTTACCTTTTACCTTCTTTTACCTGCTAGCATCCAGTTGGTTTCCTTCATTAGCATTTACCATTAGCATTTTTGTCTTTATTTACTGCACTTTTCACAAGGTACCTTGTCCTTCTCATTGTACTTGCTCAGTGGCAGCATTCATCACTTTTCTTTTATTTTATGTTTCTCTATTGTCAAAGAAATATCTTGTATATTAATAGCATAGTAAGAAGCCAAGTCCCTTTCAGTGAATAAGGACAACCTGGAGTCAGATGGCTCAGGTGAAATCAAATTAGATTGGATTAGAGACTGGGCAGCATAGAAGCTCATGTCCTTCAACAGCTCTCCATAAACAAACCCCATTTCCAGAAGAAAATGTTGAACTTTTTAAAATTATAATGAATAAACCGCTTGCCTTTTTATTTAACTGATAAAAGTAAAAGAAAACATTTTCACTGTTTTAATTGACAAACCTAATTATATTTGTAAATATAAAAAAACAACGTACAAATAAAAACAAATAATGTAATGTCTACAACACACTCAAATAAGTTGTGACAGAGGCAAAATAAGACTGAAAAGCATATACAAGTAAAACTGTTCTGGAAGGTTCTACAATTAGCAGTTTAACAGTTAACAGGTGAGGTCATCAAGATTGAGTATAAAACAGGAGCATCTACCAAAGCAAGGATAGGTTGTGTTTACCACTTTTTGAACTGTCAGTCAGTTCAAAGACAATGTTTCTCAGTGCAAGATTAAAAAGAATTTAGGTCTTTCACTATCTACAGTGTATAATATTATGAAAAGTTTCAGGAAGTTGGGGAAATCTATGTGTGTAAAAGTCAAGGGTGGAAACTACTGCTGAATGTATGTGACTATTAAGCCCTCAAGAGAAACTGTCACACTACCATGATGGGCGTAGTCACATGGGCATGAGAGTACTTTGGATAATTATTGTCACTTAACACAGTCCCTGTTGCATTAACAAATGCAACCGGAACTGTATTATGCAATTCTCAACAATTCTCAACCGATGTGACCTTAGCAAAAACAGATTTTTAAGAATCAGCTTGAGAACTCATTACATGATCCTCAAAAGCTCCATAACATCATCTTATCTCTACTCAACCCACGAGCTCCATCTCCTCCATCATCCCTAACAGCAGAACACTTTGCAGCCTACTATGAGCACAAGATTGAAGATTTTTGCAAGTCCTTCACATCCAGACCTACTCCTCATCCTCACTCTCCACATCCGACTCCCTCTGCCACCACAAAGTTTACCATCATGACATCAGAAGACATTCTGCAATTAACACAGTCATCCAATCCTACAACCTGTCAGTTAGACCTAGTCCCATCTACACTGTTCCAGACTATGTCACTTGACCTCCTGCCCTACATAACTACCATCATCAATGGCTCCATAAGGTCTGGACATGTCCCTTCAGCTATGAAACAAAAAAAACACACTAGACTCCTCCATGATGAATTGATGAACTACAGACCGGTATCACTTCTCTCTTTTCTTTCTAAGAAATTCTATCTTGGAACACACTATTTACAACCAACTGTCTCTTTACTTGTCAGATAACAATCTCCAAGATCCCAACCAATCTGGCTTCAAACCATCACGCTCTACAGAGACGGCCCTCCTTGAAGTTACAGAGAAACTCCAGGCTGCTAGGTCAGAGAAACTCTCATCTGTCCTCACTACCTTACCATGACTTGACTATCTCTCTGGACAACACACCTGTACTATCCTCCGCAACAGCTCGCAACCTTGGTGTGACCATCCACAACAAACTCTCTTTCACTGCCCACTTAACAACCCTGACTCGCTCCTGCAGATACCTCCTTTACAACATTAGAAGTATCAGGCCATTTCTCACCATTCAAGCCACACAACTGCAACACAAACTGGAGGTGGTGGAATGAGCTTCCTCTAAGTGTCAGAACAGCAGAATCTCTGTCCATCTTCAAACAACGTCTTAAAACCTTTTTTTTTTACAAAGATACTAGGTATCCTCTTCATTATTAAAAAAAAATAATCCAGACCTGATTGTACTCTTAATAGACATCTGAGCTAGTATCAAATATATATGTTGATGGTGACCTTAAAGCACTTTTTGTAAATCGCTCTGGATAAGGGTGTCTGCTAAATGCCTAAATGTATATGTAAATGTAAAGAGTAAAGACATGAGAGGCTCCCATGTCTAAACACTACAGTAGTCTGCTGGATGGTGGACAGCATCAGCATGGTTTATAGGCAATCTGTATCCCTAGACACTGCCATGACATGCCACTCTTTGAGGTGTTCCTTTACTCCAGGTATGGTATGCCATTCCAGAGAGTTTGTGCTAGGTATTCCCATCCATGTTCTCCAGCATCTACATGGTTGATCACCCCTGGCAAATAACTAGTGTTCAAGAAACAACAGTTTTATTAGTAGTTACATTTGTTCATGATTTATACTTGATTACATTTTGCTAACTTAAGGCTGATTCATATTTCTGCATCAAATGTACACAGAGTCTACTCCATAACCTATGCAAGTGCAGTTAATGATGTTGGCCCACCCTTTGCAGCTATAATAGCTTCAACTCTTCTGGGAAGGCTTTCCACAAGGTTTAGGAGTGTGTTTACCATTTTTTTACCATTCTTCCAGCTCACAGTCTCCTCTCTAATTCATCCCAAAGACTTGGTTGTGGTCAGGACTCTGTTCAGGCCAGTCAAGGTCTTCCACCAAACTCAGTCATCCATGTCTTTATGGACCTTGCTTTGTGTTTTTCTTTCTTACGTGTTTCTCTATATATGGCAACCACTGAGGAACACGCACTTTCCAAGCTTCGGAAGGATCTCGACAAGCTAAGCAGCCAAATCCAGTGTCTCTTGGAGAAGTCTTCACCTCTGCCAACCAGTTTGAGGTGCTCAGCTCTGGACCCTCATTTACTCCAGCACCAGCTCAGAAGGCTAACCAGGGTGATGTTCTTATGATTGGAGACTCAAGAGTAAAACACTTAAAAGTCACAAGCACTAAAAGTAATGCTCCTGTGTCTTGTCTCCCATGTGCACAAGTGCTGGATGTTGCCAGGCAGCTTCCTGCGGTGCTACGGCAGTGTTATGACTTTGGCACTGTGGTTCTCCATGTAGGAGCGAACAACATCTTGCCACAACACCACTGAACACCACTAGGATGAAGACAAATGCTAGAATCATCATCTCTGAACCCCTGACCACCTACAGATGAGGATGCTAGATATACACCAGGCTCTTCGGGCTCCACTCCTGGCTCTGGACATGGTGTGGCACCATCTGCCCAGACTATGTCGATGACTGGGAGTGCTTTCAAGAGTGTCCTGCCCTCTACCACTGAAATGGTCTTCACCCCAGTTGCCTAGGTTCTACAGTCCTCTGGGGAAACATCGAGGCTGTTCTACACCAGCCATGACTGACCCCACTCGTCTGTCTTCACCCAACACCACAAATCAGGCAAGTAGAGCTTACTTTAATACTGCACTTACAGAAATCCTTAGGCCGCAAGTCATTGAGACTGAATCTATTTACTGTGGCAGGTTTAGGCAAAAACGGTATCAAAAAGTATGTCATAAAAACTAAATTAAGGCTAGGGCCTCTAAATATTAGAGGTGTAATTAGACTTGTATGTAAAGCTGTAATTATAAATGAAATAATCATGGATAACTGTCTTAGTGCACTTTGTTTAACCGAGACCTGGGCTCAAGCCGATGAATATATAGGTTTTAATGTTTCAGCTCCTCAGGGATACAGTTATGTACACAAGTCTAGGATTAGGGGTCATGGAGGTGGAGTAGCTAAGATTTTTGACAAAGACATTGGTCTTACTGTAAAGCCAATTAATATTGCTGACAGACAATAAATCTTCATTTAATGAAACCATGTTTAAACTAGTTACTATTTATCGAGTACCTGGTCCTTACTCAGAATTTCTTTGCTGACTTTCTTTCTAAATTAGTAGTATCATCTGAAAAGATTTTAATTGTTGGAGACTTTAATATTCATTATGAAAGTAAGACTGATCCACTTAAAATAGTGTTTGATTCTATTTAGAATCCATAGGTTCTACCTAAAATGTAACAGGACCCACTCACTGCTGTGAACATACCTTAGACTTTATACTGACCTATGGTACGAACTTGGTAGTTTTTGTAAGGAGGTACTCCAGAAGTGTTTTGGAAGCAAATGCAGAGTATATTTATATAAGTTTTACGGAACCAAAAAGACAGCACAGAGCGGGAGCAAAAAGGTGCAAAAACACAAAAGGAGCAAATAAACACAATGTGGAACATTAGTCCAAGCTCCAAACTGAAATAGTCCAGCTCCTCGCTCTGGCTCTGAACCTGCACACAGACAGGACTGTCTGTGAATAAAGAGAGTATGTGAAAGCAAACTCAAGCAACACACGAGAAGAAGGCTAGTGTATCAAGTGGAAACAGAAAGGGTGACACTTAGCTTCAATTGGAATCTCGTCAGAAGTGTTGGTAGAGTTCACGGAGTGAATCGGACATCGGATTACAATAACACTCATGGGAAAATCCCGCAAGGAAGACCAACCAGGAGGCACCCTAAATAGGGAGAGATAGCCAATGGGAGCTCTCCTCACAGATGGGGCACAGGTGTAACAAATGGCCGAGCTACCTGCGGGAAAAACCGGAAGAGAACTTCTTTCTGGAGTCAGGAGGCGGAAGTTAGGGGGACAGTGCTGCCCCTTAGCGGCCGCTGACGTGACAGTTTTACCACAGAATGACAGGATCTCTGATCACTCACCTCTAACATCTGAAGTGTCATTATCTATTGCACAGAAAATATATTGCCGTAAATTTAGATAGTGTAGTCCCAGTTAAAAACTAACTAAAATATAAATATATATATATATATATATGAACTGAATCCAGTATACCACCCAACTGTACCAGTGATGAACCTCATTAATGATACGGTAGAAAATATATGAAATATATAAGAATTCAAAGTCAGAGTTAGTCACTTCATGAGGATCATTTTAAATTAAGCAGCATAGGCAACAATGATGATCTATCTAATAAAGTAATTGAATTAAACTCACTTAATCATATTTAACAAGATGAACTAACTAACTAAGCATTGATTAAATCATCAAAGTCATCATCATGTATACTTGACCCTGTCTCAACACATTTACTTAGTAACTCCCAGCCTTTGTAGAGCCCCTGCTTAATAATCCCTTAGCCTTGGGTATGTATCCAAACAGTTAAATTGTCCTGTAGTTAGATCTATGATTAAAAAAACCTAATCTTGATCCACATGTTCTGTCTAATTATAGACCAATTTAAAACCTTTATTTTATCTCGAAGATTCTAGATAAAGCTCTTTTTAAACAGTTATGTTCTTATTTACATACAAACAGTATTCATGAACAATTTCAGGATTTAGACCCAACCATAGTACTGAAACTGCATTAATTAGGGTCGTTAATGATTTATTAATGTCCTCCTATAATTGACTCCTTCCTTTTTCTGTTAGATCTTAGTCCAGCATTTGATACTGTTGATCATAACATTTTACTGGACAGACTAGAAAATATAGTAGATATTAAAGGATTCACACTCCCTTGGTTTAAATCATATTTCCACAAATAAACTACAGTTGGTTCAGAAAAAGTTTGATCATATTAGTCCTGTTCGACCGTCTCCCGAACGGCAGCCAATTAAATTTAGTATCAACTATAAAATACTTTTATTTACATATAAAACACTACATGGACTGGCTCCAGAGTATCTTCATGAACTTATTGAGCAGTATAACCCAGTATGTTCATTTTCTTTCACAGGATGCAAGGTTACTTATAGTTCCTAGAATTAAAAAGATCACGAATGGTAGAAGAGCATTTTCTTATAAAGCTCCACAACTTTGGAATAGTCTTCCTGCCTATCTAAGACTCAGACACAGTCTCAATGTTCAAATGTAGATTAAAAACATTTATTGCTGATGCTGATGCTGGTGTGAGGCTGGAAGGCTTTCAATGCCACCCAAACTCAGTCACCTGCTGGTACATGGGTGTGGGACTGTGCCTTCTATCCACGGCCTTCTTCATTTGGGGGATGGCTTTTGATAGCTGCTGATGGACTTGGGCCCATACCCTCTCACTCCTTCTAAATCAGGAGTCGATGGCAGGGCTCTCTGTGGGTGAAGCGTTCTACGGATACAATGGGGGCTTGTGCCCTAGAAAGACTTCAAATGGGATGAGTCTGGTGGAGGTGTGCTGGACGGAATTCTGGGTGTATTCCACCCAGTGAAGATACCGGGGCCCACTCCTGTGCCTTTTGTTAGTTCCTGATTAACACGTTCAGGTTGAACATTACCTTGAGGGTGAAACCCAGTCGTGAGACTCACTGTTACTTCCAGTTTTTCCATGAACGAAGTCTACACTCTAGAGATGAACTGGGGTCCTCTTTCACTTACAATGTCTTCCAGAAGGCCATAGAAATGAAAGACATGCTGGAGCCGAGCCTCTGCTGTCTCCATGGCCATGGGCAGGCCTGGAAGGGGAACAAACCTTACTCCCTTGGAGTCTACAATGACCATCTACAGTGACCAGAACAACAGTGTACCCTTGGGATTGCTGTAAAAAAAGTTACAAAGTCTATGGCAAGGTGGGACCAGGGTTTTTCTGGAATAGGCAGTGGATGTAGTTTACCTGAGGACAGGAGGAACCTTAGTTTGAGCACACACTGAACATGATGAAATAAAATCTTGAACCTCCCTGGACATGCTGGGCCACCAGTACTTTGACCAGATATCATTGGTCTATTGTATTTTTGGAAGAAATCCAAAAGAAAATATATCTTTAATTAATTATTATCTTTTATTTATATATTCTTTAAATTGTGTAAATTAAATTGTGCAAAACTGCCTCTATCAGGGATCGAAACCAGGCCATCAGCAAAAAATAAGCTACATGCTACCACTGAGCCAGCAGAACATGTACTCATCATTAAGGAAAAATGCTCTAAAGCAAGTGCCAATCTTGCAGACTCAAACAAAGGAGATTTTTGTCAATGAACTTTAGGGGGAAATAGAGGATGAATGAGACTGCATGACCAAATACTAGTGGCCATGCCTCTCATAAGTGAATCTAAACAGAAGCAGAGAGTGTGAGCATGTAGGAAAACTTAAGTCGACACCATAGCATTTAATAGAACAAAGGTGCCACAGCAGCAGAGAGAGTATAGTAGTATTTGCCAGGGGAATGGAGAGGAAAGAATCCCTTACAGATTACCTTGGGCTCCTAGCCCTACCATTTCACCTTTACAAAAGTGAGATTATTAAATTGATGCCATAGCGTATGAAAGAATGAAACTGCCAGAGCAGCAGAGAGTGTAAAAATTAGATGGCAGATGAAGAGATACAAAAGAGTCCCTACTAGATTACCCTGGGCATTAGCCCTACCCCCTGGTCTGTTCTCTACAAAAATGTGTATTGTTATATTACCGGAAAAATGGTCAGAAGGTGCGTTGAGAGAACTGGGCCAAAGAGCTCTTTAAATAGGCCAAAAAACTGATGTCTCTTGTTCCACAAAATTGTCCCGGGGTCTGCTGTGAACTGGAGTTCTCCTCTGGCAGTCCAGTATCAGGTTGCGGCACAGCACAAGACAGGACCCCTAACAATAGGTGCTTGATTTTATATACTTGTGGTTATGGAAGTGATTTTAACACCTGAATTCAATGATTCAATTATGCAATTTGGCAGACACCCTTATCCAGAGTGACTTACATTTATCTTATTTAAACAGCTGAGCAGTTGAGGTTTAAGTTGTGCCTTGCTCAAGGGCCCAACAGTGGCAGCTTGGTGGTGCTGGAACTTGAACCCCCAACCTTCTATTCAGCAACCCAACACCTTAACAATGACCATCATAATTGGGTTCACTATGGTGAAAGAGGAAAAAAGCCCTATAAAAAGCAAGCACTTTTCCTAAAAGTTATTATTAGTACTTAATAACAGCCACATGCCATGTAGGTCCAAACTCCAGACAGCATGGTTGAATGTAGGCAACAATGCAATTAGACATTGTGAGAATCCCCATTGTATTCAAGAGTGATATAGGGATGAGCTTGCACTGGTTATGGTATAATGCAAACAAATTTACAGAAATTAAATTTCAATGATCCTTGGTTTAAATCCCCTGTTTAAAACACAAATGGGAAAATAATGTACATGCACAAAGAGTTCAGGAGGCAGTATGCAGGAGAAAACAGAATCAGAGGTTTATTACAAGGCAAGGAGAAAGCAAGAAATACAAAACCATACAGTAAATAATCAAACAACAGAATGCAGTAAAAAGAACTAAAGTGAAACACCATGACCATAAGAACCAAACATAATATACTACACACTAAACACAACAATGAACATAAAAAACCTTATGCAGAGTTTAATGGACAGCAACAAACAAGGGACACTTAACAACAAGGAACATCTAAACTGTTAGCTTGAGAGAAGGAACACACCAGTCAGAGTGGCTGCTGGTAATGCAATGATCCACCTTTGGTAGACACAGAGGTGAGGGCTTGAGCATTGGTGACACCTGTAGAAAAGAAGAGCAATGGGAGAAAAGTAAATGCAAGCATAACATGGAAAAAAAGCAAAAGGAAAAATGAATGTGAAGGTGTAGAGGATCCGGCTTTCAAGAAGTGACCCCCACACACAAAGAAGGGATCTATGGACTTAGATACAGACACATACACATTCCATGTCCTGACCTCAAAGTTGACCCCCTGGATTGACCATACACCAAATGGCATATTATCTGATGAAATTACAAACTAAGCAAAAAAGTTTACAACTTGAAGTCAAAATTTATCAGGATTATTGCCGAGGTACCTCGGAAACTTATAACAAATGGACCCCAACCATAAAATCAAGGGGACAAAAGGTTATATGCAGGATAATCTATGAAAGAACAACAGCACACCCTTTTGGTGAAAACTGCTGGAATGATCAAGAATGGATATATAAATGAAAACTTGTCGGTCAGGTCATTTTCTGTACCGCTTATTCCCAGTTACGGGGTCACGGGGGAGCCGGTGCCCAGCCGGCAACTCTGAGCGCAAG
>JANCOA010466076.1:0-15004 GCA_024363135.1 Leptodoras oyakawai | reverse complement strand
ATATCAGAGCAAAATCCAAGCCATGCACAGGAAAGAACTGCCTGTAGAGCTCAGAGACAGGATTGTGTGGAAGCACAGATCTAGAGAAGGCTACAAAATCAATTCTGCTGCAGAACACAGTGGCCCCCATAATTCTTAAATGGGAGATTTTGAAACCATTAGGACTCTTCCTAGAGCTGACTGCCCCACCAAATTGAGTATTCAGGGGTGAAGGGCCTTAGTAAAAGAGGTGACCAAGAATCCAATGGCCTCTCTGGCTGAGCTAACATACAGAAGGTCAACCATTACTACAGGACAAAACCAAACCGGGCTTTATGGCAGTAGCAAAAAGACGTATTAAAGCCCATCTGGAGTTTGGAAAAAAGGATGTAAAGAACTCTCAGACTGTGAGAAACAAGAGTTCTCTGGTCTGATGAAACCAAGACTGACCATTTTGGCCACGATTTTAAGTGTCATGTCTGGAGAAAACCAGGAACTTCTCATCACCTGCCCAATACCATCCTTACAGTGAAGCATCGTGGTGTCAGCATCATGCTGTGGGGATGTTTTTCAGCAGGGACATGGAGACTGGTCAGAGTTGAGAGAAAACTGTACAGAAATTTTATAAACCTCAGATGGGCCAAAGGTTCACCTTCCAGCAAGAGAATGATGCTACAACTAAGTGCTGAGTAAAGGGTCTGAGTATTTATGTCAATGCAATATTTTTGCTTTTCCTTTTCAATAAATTTTAACACAAAAACAATATTTTCATTATGGGGTATTGAGAGCAGAATGATGGGGAAAATCCAGAATGATTTTATTTTGTCCCAAGGCCAAAACATAACAAAAAATAAAAAAAGCTAAATTGACTGAAGCGTTTCTGAATGCATTATACACAGGATACAAAACAGTGAAATATTTCTGCTAGACTAGTCTGCTCTTACATAAAATAACATGCATATAACAAACATATGGTGGTAACATACAAGATAATAACACAATGAAACAGGTGCATATAAGTTGTTAACACTAATCCATCCATCAACAAAAAGAAAGTACCGTACAGATACACAGTGTTACAGAAACACCAAATAGCAAAAACACTGCAGAAAAATCCTTATTGCATGACATTGAGTTATGTGGTGACAAAAGCATGCAAATCTTCATGCAAATTCATTAAAATATTTAACCAGATAGACTTCAACGGGATAGGTTCAAAAAGCCCCGTCTAGGGTTGGTTCCCGCCCTTGCACTCAGAGTTGCCGGCTGGGCACCGGCTCCCCCGTGACCCCGTAACTGGGAATAAGCGGTACAGAAAATGACTGACTGACTAACTTTGTTGACAGTCAAAAAATCAGACAGTACAAACAGTAGGACTAGGCAAAAACACAAGTCAAAGAAACAGGTAATAGTCTAAAATATTAGGACAGATAAAGGAAACATGAAATAAGGCTTGATATAAAAGGTCACTGTGATACACCGTATTGCCAAAGTTATTCACTCGTCTGCCTTAACATGCATATCAACTTGAGTGACATCCCATTCTTAATCTATAGCGTTTAATATGCTGTAAGCCCACCCTCTGCAGCTAGAACAGCTTCAACTCTTCTGGGAGGCTTTCCACAAGGCACAGTCATGTTGGAATAGGAAGGGGCCATCCCCAAACTGTTCCCACAAAATTGAGAGCATGAAATTCCAAAATCTCTTGGTATGCTGAAGCATTAAGAGTTCCTTTCACTGGAACTAAAGGGGCCGAGCCCAACTCCTGAAGAACAACCCCGCACCATAATCCCCCCCTTCCACGTTGTCATAATACCACTGACAGTTGACTGTGGAATATTTAGTAGTGTGGTAGATTTACTTTCAACCTGCCTGTTAAAACTGTTCCAAGTGTGTACCCTGGTTCCTCACCATGTCCTCAGGAATGCCATAATGTCTGAAAACATGTTGAAAACATAAGGGGGAAGAAACAGACAATAACAGACTTGGAAAACCATAAGGACAGTCTTACCTAGTGATTCATGGCATGATCTCTCTGTGACAGAAAATTGGACTTAGTATTGGATCCTGGTCAGTATGAAACGGTAAAGCTGAAGTTATTGAAGAATAGGGCCCAGTGGGCCTGTCTGGGGTTCAGATGCTTGGTGGTTTTTAAGTATACCAAGTCTTACAATCAGTGAACATCAGGAAGGGGTCAGTGGACCCACATCATAGATGTATTCTTGGCTTGGAATAACGTCTGTGAAAAATAGGCCAATGGGTATAGCTTTCACAAGCCACTGTAACAGAATTGCCCACTACAGGATCAGAGGCATCTACTTCAAAAGGAACAAAAGGTTTACCAGGATCTGGATGACAACGTACTGGAGCTGTGGTAAAGACTAAAGACTTTTACTATTGTTTTTGAGAAGGAAGTAGACTATTTTAGACCATTGTGTGACCGGATTGACTGTGTTGGTGAGAAATCCTCGTACAGCACACCTTTTCTTTAGACATCCAGACTACGCTACCCCAATTTACAAAAAAGAGTTGTTTTTTTTTTACAAAAAAAAAAAACAGTGGCCTGCCGACAGCCAGTCCTCGGTCATAATAAAGATGTACTAATACTGACCCACATATGGTTTAATAGCTTAAACCATTGTTCATTGGTCCGGGAAAGCCCAAATAGCAACCAGCTTCTAGGGTCAGGCGACCTCGTACTCGGTACTTAGCACTTCCAAGCACCTTGTTCTTCCATCCGCAACAGCACGCAGTAGTGCACCAAACAATTATGAGTTTCCCCATTTACCAACAACAGCAAACTCGCATGCGCCAACACCGGGGCTTTTATCACAAAAACACAAAACAGTACAAGGCTCAGAAGTTCTCAAAACATGAAAGGGCGAGGGCAGGAACACTCCACTTTCTGGTGCTGGGTTTCTGGAACATAAACAAAGAAAGATTAATCACTAAACTAGAAATTATAACCAAGGCTTAATTGTGGAAAGATTGTAAATCAAACAAGAGTACTTAACTTGAACCAAGCAGTAGAAGAATCCTGGCAATAACCACCATGTTCGTTAATCCGCCCTGAGGAGTGAAAACAATCCTCTTTTATACTCCTCAGGGAGGCTTGATGAGCAATTAAATATGGCCGGCAGCAGGTGCACCCAAATTGCAAGGCCCTGTGGGAGATGTAGTCTGGCCCATGATTTCTCTCACAGGGTGAATCTGGCGACCTCTGGCGGCCGTAGATGTAACAAACATGCATAGAGATTTTTTTTTTTTAGATTAAAAAATTGTCCAATTAGCCGACGCAATTTATTAATAGTAGGGCAGTACAGTTTAACTATTTATTCCTTTTCTTTAATATAGATTTTTAAAAAACATTTTGTTATGGTAGCAAATTAACATGAAACCTTTTCTAAAACACCACGAGTTCATACAGGTGGAAAATGGCTTCTCTTTACAACCCCTCCACACTGTCACCACACTATACATAAAATGCACTCTCAAAGTCTTCAGACCCTTTAACGTTTTTCACATTTTGTTAAGGAGTGGCCTTGTGGTGAAATAAAAAAAAAAAAAGTTTTTCCTCATCATTCTACACTAAATACCCCATAATGAAAAAGCGAAAAGAGAATGTTAGAAATTGTTGCAAATGTACTGAAAAGAAAAAAAGTTAAATATTGCATTGTATTCAGTATTCAGACCCTTTACTCAGTACTTAGTTGAAGCACCTTTGGCAGCGATTACAGCCTCCAGTCATCTTGGGTATGATGCCACAGCATTTGCACACCTGGATTTGGGGATTTTCTGCCATTCTTCTCTACAGATCCTCTCAAGCTCCATCGGCTTTGATAGGGACCATTGGTGAACAGCCAAGTCTCTCCAGAGATGATCGATTGGGTTCAAGTCAGAGCTCTTATTGGGCCACTCAACGACCTTCACAGAGTTGTTCCTAAGCCACTCCTGTGTTGTCTTGGCCCAATGCGTTGGGTTATTGTCTTGTTGGAAGTTAAACCATTCACCCAGTCTGTGATCCTTAGCACTCCAGAGCACTCTTAATTTTCATTAAGAATATCTATGTTCTTTGCTCCATTCATCTTTCCCTCACCCTGTACCTGTACCAGCCACTGAAAAACAACGCCACAGCATGATACTGACACCACAATGCTTCACTCTATGGATGGTTTTGGGCAGTGTGGTTTTCTCCAGACATGACACTTAGAATTGAGGCTCAAAAAAGTAAATATTGTTTTCATCAGACCACAGAATCTTGTTTCTTACAGTCTGAAAGTCCTTTAGGTGTAAATTGGGGTAAATTGCACATCTGTGAAGGAACCATTTATGCTGAAAGGTACAGGTTTTGGAGCAACATATGCGGCCATCCAACCAACATCTTTTTCATGGACATCCCAAGACAATGGCAAGCCACATTCTTCACGTGTTACAATAGCATGGCTTTGTAGTAAAAAAGTGCGGGTACTAGACTGGCTTACCTGCATGTGTTGCACATTATGAAGCACAAAATACAACAATAGAGACCCTAGACTGTTAGGCAACTTAAGTTGTACATCAAGCAAGAACGGGAACGAATTCCACCTACTGAGCTTCAGCAATTAGTGTCCTCAGTTCCCAAATGCTTATTGAGTGTTGTTAAAAGGAAAGGTGATGTAACACAGTGGTAAACATGCCCCTGTCCCAACTGTTTTGGAGCATGTTGCAGGCATCGAATTCAAAATGAGTGAATATTTGCAAAAAAAAATCCCTTTGAACATTAAATATCTTGTCATTGTAGTGTATTCAATTGATTATGGGTTGAAAAGGATTTGCAAATCATTGCATTCTGTTTTCATTCATGTTTTACACAATGTCCCAACTTCATTGGGATTGGGGTTGCATTTCTTTGGGACACTCTGCCATAATGCCCAGACTGCTACATTTCAAGTGTCATAGTCATGGGTCTGAATACATATGTCCATACAGAATTTTAGATTTTCCTTTTTAATAAATTTGCAAACATTTCTAAAATTCTGTTTTCACTTTCTCATTATGGGGTATTAAGTGCAGACTGATGGGGGGATGCTTGATATTTTTTATTTTTGCACAAGGCTACATAAGAAAATGTGAAAAAAGTGAAGGGTCTGAAGACTTTCTGAATGCACTGTATGTGTGTGTTTGTATACATACACCAATCAGGCATACCATTATGATCACCTCCTTTTCTCTACACTCATTGGCTCATTTTCTTGGTTCCACTTACCATATAGCTGCACTTTGTAGTTCTACAATTACAGTCTGTAGTCCATCTGTTTCTCAACATATTTTTTAGTCCCCTTTATTCTGTTATCTAATGGTCAGGACCCCACAGGACCAGTACAGATCAGGTACTATTTGGGTGGTGGATCATTCTCAGCACTTCAGTGACACTGATGTGTGTGGTGAACTGGTGTGAGTGGATCAGAGTTTTAAGTGTCACCTCAGTGTGACTGCTGGAGTGAAAATAATCCACCAAGCAAAAATGTCTGTACGCAATCTGTAGGCAGCATCCTGTGAGCACTGACTTTCTTTCTTTCGGGGCCTTCATGGTTTGTGTGGACCTGGAGGGAGAGGGCTCCTGGATGAGCATGGGGTCGAGGATGTTGTCCGCTGGGACCCAGGAATCCTTCTCTGGACTGTAGCCCTCCCATGACACCAGGAACTGCAGGCCCCCAGCTCTTCTCCTGGAGTTGAGGACCTTTTTTGTGAACTCAGCTGTGGGAAGGCATCCAAACTCTGTAAGATACTTCATTAATTTTCTTCAGAATGGGATAAGGGCCAACATAACGGGGATTTAGCTTTGAGATGCTGGTGGGGATCTGCCAGAAGATGGTCTTGGACAGTCATTGGTGGACCTGGGCATAAATTCTTTTGCTCCTCTAGAACCAGTCATCAACAGCAGGGCTCTCCATGGGCAAGGTTTTCCAGGGGAACAGTGGGGGTTTGTGGCCCAAGAAGACCTCAAATGATGTGAGGCTAGTTGAGGCATGCTTGATTGAGTTTTGTGCATACTCTGGCCAACTGAGATACCGGGCCCATTCCTGAGGCTGGAGCTGACAATACAGATGGAGAAATTTGGTTAATTCTTGGTTCATGCATTCTGCTTGACCATTACCTTGAGGATGAAATCCTGAAGTCAAACTGACTGTGACACCCAGCTTCTCCATAAACAAAGCCCAGACTCTGGATATAAATTGGGGACATCTACATTTACATTTATGGCATTTAGCAGATGCTCTTATCCAGAGCGAATTACAAGAGTGCTTATTCATTAACTTGGAATATCCAATGCTAAGACTGGTAGCCCTGAATTCAAGTTAACTTGAGCTCAAATACTGCTAGAATTTTAGCCATGCACTACCTATTAGACGTTATAAGTCCCAGAACCCAAGTATTCCTAGGCTACACAAAACCTGCGAAAAACAAGACATAGGGAATGCAATAATTGCTATAAGTGCAGTAATAGCTTTGAGTTAGGGCTCATTCAAGTGCTCTCGAAAGACGTGGGTCTTCAGTTGGCATTTAAAGACAGCAAGCGACTCCTCTGTTTGGACACTCAGGGGGAGTTCATTCCATGTCCTTGGTGCCAGGACAGAGAAAAGTCTGGATGCTTGTCTCCCATGTGTCCTGGATGATGGAGGATCAAGTCAAGCCGTACCTGAGGCATGAAGGGCTACAGGAAGCCAGTGACGGGAGCGCAGCATTGGTGTGACATGGCTGAATTTGGGAAGGTTGAATACTAGTCAAGCTGCAGCATTCTGGATCAGTTGCAAGGGCTTGATGGCGTGCATAGGAAGGCCAGCTAGAACAGAGTTGCAGTAGTCAAGTCTTGAGATGACAAGAGACTGAACAAGTACCTGAGTGGCCTCCTTTGAGAGAAATGGATGAATTCTCTGAATGTTGTAAAGGAGAAATCTGCATGACCGGGTCAGGAGAGCTGATCATCTACAACAATACCCCAAGGCTGCGTGCTTCTGAAGAAGGAGTGATCATGGTGTTCTCAAAGGAAATTGAGAGATCACAATGAACTCTATCGCTTACCACATCCTCTGGGAGGCCAGAGAATTGGAACACATTCTGGAATAGAGCCCCTGCACTTTCCATGGCTGTAGGCAGACCTGCAAGTGGGACAAACCTCACACCTTTAGAGAAACGGTCGACTATGACTAAGACTGTGGTGAAACCTTGCGATTGTGGTAGGTCTGTAACAAAGTCTATTGCAATATGTGACCGGGGTTTTTTTTGGAATTGGGGGTAAAGGGTGAAGTTTGCCTGCAGGAAGTATACAGGGTACCTTGGCTTGAGCACATGTGGAACATGACGAGACAAAGTCTTGTACGTCCTTTGACATGGTGGGCCACCAGTATTTGGGGTGGATTAGCTCCAATGACTGCCTGGTTCCTGGGTGATCTGTCCCGGGAGAGACATGAGCCTATGACATGAGGGAGCTGAGAAGAGATGAAGGAACAAAGAGTTTACCTGGTGGGGGACGAGCGCTCCCCTGAGTGGGCTGGAGGTCTCAAATCTTTTTATGCAGCTCCCAAACGATAGTGTGCACAAACTTCTCCTTGGGAATGATGGGCTCATGCTCTATGGTAGCAGAGTCAAACTGCTTGGAGAGGGTGTCAGCTTTCCCATTCTTGGAACCTGGGTGATATGAAAGGACAAAATTAAATCAGGAGAAGAAAAGTGCCCACCTGACTTGTCGAGAGTTCAACCTCTTGGCAGCTTGGAGATATTCTAAGTTCTTGTGGTCGGTGAAGATAGAGATCGTGTGCTTGGCTCCCTCCAGCCTATGCCTCCACTCCTCCAGGGTGAACTTGATAGTCAGTAATTCGCGGTCCCCCATATTGTAATTCTGTTCAGCAGGGGAGCGTTTCCTTGAATAGAAGGCTATGTGGTGGAGCTTGGCTGGATTGCCATGTCATTGCGAAAGAATGAATCCTACTCCTTGACTGGAGGCGTGTACCTCAACGATGAAGGGCTGGTCTGGGTCTGGTTGTCTAAGAACGGGGGCTGAGGTGAATACCGGGTCCACTTTTTTGAAAGGCCTGGTCCACTTCGGGGTTCCATCTGAGGACCTTAGAGGCTCCTTTGAGCAGGTCAGTGAGGGGCTTAGCTATGGCACTAAAATTGCAAGGAAAGGCCTTTATAAATTAGCAAACCCTAAAAAGCTTCACAACTCCCTTACCAATGAACACCTCTTTGACAAAGTTTTGAAGTACACTCGGGGCTGAGGCTAGTCCATATGTCATAACAAGGTATTCATTTGTAATGACTGGAAGCTGTACTAAAAGCTATCTTCCACTCATCCCCTTCTCTGATTCGGACAAGGTTATAGGCGCTATGCAAATCCAGATTTGTGAAAAATAGCTGTAAATTATAAAAAAAATAGCCGCATAGCTGTTCTAGGGCTGAGGAGATGAGTGGAAGGGGGTATGGGTAACAAACTGTGACATTGTTGAGTCCTCTGTAGTCAATACATGGCCTTTCTTCTCAACAAAAAAGAACTTGGCCGAGGCAGGTGACGAGGAGTGCCGTATGTGACCCTGCTTGAGGGCTTCTGAACTGGTAGGACTAATTCATTGGAGGAATGCTGGGTTGTGCTACTCACTGCATGCACTGGGGTGGCACTCCTGGGGGCACCCCTAGTGCAAGAAGCGTCAGAAGGCCTGGATGGACACGTGGCTATGGCCTGACCAGAACCTCGGCAGTAGTAACAAAGATGCAGCTCGACTTGTCTTCTCCTTCGCAGCCAGGGTCCGGAACTCGAGTGTGTAGTCAGCTGCTTTACACTCACCCTGTGACAATACTACAAGATGCTGTCCGGCACAATGACCATCAGTACTGTGATCAAACACTTGGTGAAACACTGCCTTCTGCTCACCTGTGAGCTGGCCATGGAGGGTGAAGAATAAATCACACCATAACACTCTGGGAAAGCGCGACAACGTGGGTCACTGGTATGGGGGCAGCTTCCAGCCGTTGTCGGGCGGCCTCCCCATGGCATATGGCAGCACGGATCTCCTCCAATCCCTGCGCACCATGAAAAATGGCTTGCTGCAGTTTAGTCAGTGTCTGCTGACTCCATGGTCACGGATCAACCTGTAATGATCCCACACCAACAGAGTCAAGTGCAGAGCATTTATTGGGTGCAGCACTGCAATACACAATCCACAATAACAGGTAGTGAAACAAAAGCACAAAAAACACAGATCCAAGAGTTAATGTGAATCCCCTCTCAGTCCAAAAAAACAGAAACTAGGCACAGAGTGTGGTTACAGGAAGCGGTGCGTAGAGGAAAACAAAAAGAAAGTGCAACACTCAGAAATCTCTCAAACAGGGGTGGGAAACACCATGCTCTATCACTGGCAGAACTCATACATAAACAAAACAGAGGCAAAATGATTAGACAGACAGCGGTGAAAATACCAAATAACAAACTAGATTTTGAAACTGACAAGAGCAATACTTAACTTGGCTAGATCGTGGCAAAGACCGGCGTGAAGCAGTTTGCATGCAAGTTGATCTGCGCTGAGGAGTGAGAATGAGCCTCTTTTATGCTCCTGCCTGATTTGCAAGGCCCTGTGGGAGATCTAGTGTCTGGGATGAGTTCTCCCACAGGGCAAATCTGGCACCCTCTGGCAGCCGCAGACATAACATGCTCAAAGTGCTACATAAGAAAGTCAACTTAAAACACAAGGCATAAAGAAATAAATTCAAAGACAAACATAGTGGAATAAGCTAATCATGACAAGAAGGACATACAGGTCACTGTACATATAATCATTAAGTACTCAAATGCCTGAGAAAATGAATATGTTTTTATATGTTGTTTATGTTATTTTTACTTAAAATGATCTATTGAAGGGGATTCCGTTATGGTTGGGAAACTGGGAGTCTTGGGGTGGCTTCAGAAAAGGCCCAATTACCTTTCATCTATGAGTACAGAATGGCTAAGAGCAACTGATTCGAAGATCAGAGGGATCAGGAGGTGGAATGTTGACATAGCAGGTCAGAGAGCCATACAAGGCTTTATAAACAAAACATAAAACTTTTAATTCAAGTCTGCATTTTACTGGTAACTAGTGTAGTGTTGCAAGTACTGGAGTAATACTCTCCCATTTCTTACCAGTAAGGAGCCTTGAAGCTGCATTTTGAACTAGCTGTAAATATAACAAACTGGACTGCCAGATTCCCAGGTACAGTGAGTTGCAATAATCAATACAAGAAGTAATAAATGCATAAACTATTGTTTCCAAATCTCTAAAAACCAGAATGCTTTTAAGTTTCTGTGTGGAGTTTGCATGTTCTCCCCGTGTTCGCGTGGGTTTCCTTTCGGGTACTCCGGTTTCCTCCCACAGTCCAAAGACATGCAGGTAGGTGAATTGGTGATGGGAAAATTAGTGTGTAAATACGAGTGTGAATGTGTGTGAGCCCTACGATGGATTAGCGCCCTGTCTAGGGTTGGTTCCTGCCCTTGCACTCAGAGTTGCCGGCTGGGCACCGTGACCCCGTAACTGGGAATAAGCGGTACAGATAATGACTGACTGACTGACTTTATGAGACCTAAGATGGGCATGTGACCAAACCCTTGAGACTTAACTTGGACTTGCGTAAACATTGACCTTTGAATGTCTCTTTATAGACGCTCCTCTTTCTATGAAACTGATAGGAAGATGCTGCACAGCACTTGCCACCAGAAGTCTACGACTTACTTTTCAACTAATCACAAAAGAGGTTTGCATGTGATGCCACCCTAGGCAGAAGTCACTTCAGTTACACCCATTGAGTGGCTCATTGGAATGATACTGCACCCTATCTATCCACCCATGGCTTGAGAATCACATTTGCAAAGGGGTAGCATTAAATTTAAGTTAAGGAGAGTACACAGGAAATGCAACGCTTTAATTAATTGCCAGCACCTCCCTATCTCCCACATCATAATTCTGCTTGGCAGGGGAGAGTTTCCTAGAGAAAAGGACCACAGGGTGGAGCTTGGCTGGTTGGCCATGCCTCTGGGACAGGATGGTGCCCACTCCCTGACTGGAGGCATCCACCTCCACGATGAAGGCCAAGTTGGGGTCAGGCTGTTTCAGGATGGGCACTAACATGAAAATGCCTCTTTGAAGCTCTGAAAGGCTTGGGCTGCACTGAGGTTCCACTTTAGGGGGTTGGAGCCCCCAATTCCATAAGTGGGGAGGCCAGCACACTGACGTTCCTAATAAAATGGCAGAAAAAGTTAGCAAACCCAAGAAACCGTCTTAACTCTCTCACTGTGGGGGGCCTTCCACTAGGTGATGGCCTCCACTTTCTGGCAATTCATGGAGACCCCCTCTGGCCCAATATGGTTGCCCAGGAACTGGTGGAACAGGCACTTCTCTTGTTTAACAAAGAGTTTATTCTTCAGTAGACAGACTCCTGGACCTGTTGGACGTGGGTGGCTAGATCTGGTGAGAAAACAAGAATATCATCAATGTACATGATTACATTTTTACCTAATAGGAACACTTCATTAAGTTCTGAAAGACACTAGGGGCTGATGCTAGGCCATACGGCATGACCAGATATTCGTAGTGACCTGTAGTGGAGATCCATAGTGGAGATTACATGCGCTTTGGAGATCTAGCTTGGTGAATATCTTGGTGTCCTTGAGCTTCTCCAAGCAGAGGGGACAAGTGGAAGGGGGTATGGGTAGCTCACTGTAACCTTATTCAGGCCCCAGTAATCAATACATGGTCTGAGGCTGCCCCCTTTCTTTTCCACAAAGAAGATCCCTGCGGAGGTCAGCGACAAGCAGTGTCTTATGTGACCCCGTTTGAGAGATACCTGGACGTACGCTTCCATGGCATCCTGCTCCGGGAGAGACAATGCATAGACCTTATTATGTGGGAGTGTGCATCCTGGTAGAAGGTTAATGGCACAATCATAGGGGGTGATGTGGCAATAGGCCTTTGGCCGTTTCATATCAAGAACCTCCATGAGGTTGCTGTATTCTAAAGGAACATGAACATGGATGTGGGTGTCTGGGCTCTCTATGTGGGAGGTCCGAACAGAGCACAAGTTGAGATTGAGACAGTTTGAGAAACAGAACGAGGACCATTCTTGGATCTCCCTTTCTCTCCAGGAGATAAGGGGGTCATGGAGGCGAAGCCAGTCAACGTCTAGAATGCCTTGGGAGAATCAATTAACATAAATGAAATGTCGAGCATAAAAACAAGCCTCCTCACCTGCATTGTGCCAGAGCACAGTGGCCCACTGGAGGGCCTTGTCATTGAGCAGACTGATTATAATGGCCACTTTCTGCAGGTATGTAAACTCACCGTGGAGCACGAAAAAAATCACACTGGAGGAGAAACCCCTCTGGCTTGCCCCTATATCGCTCTGGGAGGGCACCGACAACTCGAGTGGCCGGTGTGGGAGCAGCCTCCTGATGTTGCCAAGTAGCCTGCTAGTGGCAAAGGGTGGTAAGAACCTCCTCCAGCTGCTGCATGCTGTGGAGCAGCGCTTGCTGTATCTTACATGTTTCTGCTGACTCCATGTGGGTGGATCAACCTTTAATGATCCCACACAGGTTGGAGTCAAGTGCAGACAGTTCATTTTCATGCAGGAAACAAACAAGGATGACAGAGTTCATACAAAAAAGAATCTCAAAGTTCAGAAACAAAAAGGCACAGAGTGTGGTCTAAAATGAGGTAGGCAGTTTTCAGCCAAAGAAATCAGCCAATCATGTAGCAGCAGCACAAAAGAACTTCTGGCAAAGTGATATACCCATGTTCCCTAGCTCCCTAAACACTGTGCAGTTCCCTTTAAATTAAAAAAACACGAAAAGACAATTATCTTTAATATTTCATTTTTATCAAATAAAGTCAAGTGAATAATGAGGCAACATTCAACAATCGTTTCTCTTAAAATAGACCAGTGAAACAGCAACAATATTTTCAGTGGCCCTGTGATGCCTATGTTAGGAATCACTATACCACGCCCACTTCCCTTCCTCGCTCCTCTAGTCCCTCCTTCTAATTTCCTTTCTGTCTCCTCACTGGGTGTGGCTGCCCTCGCTTCCGGTTCCGTCTCCTACTTCTACACTCCACTTCCAGTCTGGCTTTGCAAAGTATTGTTTGCCCTGGGTAACATTCTGAGCGTGTTTCTCCTATCCTAGATAGATTAGTCGTTTGCAGCGTTTTTGTCCTTTCCCTTTTTCGTCAGCTTTCCTACCTCCTTGGTCCTCTATGAGTGTTGTCTGCCTCTTGTTTGTTTGTGCGTGTGTTTGTTTGTGTTCTTTTCTTCCTGTCCACCTCGCCCTTCTCTTTTGTGCTCCTTGTTTGTTAGTTTTGTCTTAGCTTAGGTTTCTTTATTTTAGGAGCTTTTCTATTTTTAGTTGCAGTGTTGGTATGCAGTGCCAGCACCCCCGCCCTCGCGCGCTGGTTTATGTTTATCTCTCATCTTGTATATAGATTACTAACCTCACCTGTATCTTTATCTGCTCACGTTTTCAGGACTAACCAGCGGTGTCCCGGTTCTCTCTTTCTCTCCCTCTCTTTCGCTGCCTCTCACTCTCTCTTCTCTCTTTCACGCTTTCTCACCCGGGGCCGCCTAGCCAGACCACACCTCTTCACTTCCCCGCTGCTCTCTCTACGGAGCCCTTCCGCTCCGCTCCTTCCTCTTCCTTCCCTGTCCGGCTCACTCCTTTTCCCCGGACAGCTTTACTTCTCCTTCTTCTCCCCTTTCTGCTCGATCCCAGTGCATTCCCGTGGTTGGCTGGTTTCTCCCCTGTGCTCTCTCCCCAGGCAGTGGTCTCCCTGACGCCCGCCTTCCCATCTGTCGTCCTACCTTCCGTCGCGGCTCCTGGGACCTGCCCGACACAGCACACCCTCACCAGCCATCTCTCATCTCACACTCAGTTACACTTTGCCTGTATACTACAGTCTCCATTAAAACTGTGGATTATTGTCTCTGCATCTACGTCTCCGCCTGGTTGTTTGTGTACTTCCTAACAGCCTACCTGCATGTACAATGCAAATCAAATGATTTTTTAAATTGTGCATTAATCATGGTTTTAACACGCATTTCGATTTATTTTAACACAATTGATTTCATGCACATTTTGATTAACATGAGCTCTAATATGAATACTTTTGTCCATATAGTGTATTTCATAGAAATCAGAGTCGATCTGTGAGTGTTATAGTGCTTTTTAATTATAAAAAGTGACCAGCTTGACCCATCCAAAATGGCAACGAATGTCCCATGAGCCATTGCAGCACCTACTGTATGTACAAATGCCTCTGGGCATGCGGGGCAGGGTCAGCAGTGGCTCATTTCATTTTAAGCAACAGGCACTGAAACAAATTGTCTTAAACAAGCTGTTTTAGATTGAGTGAAAAGAGACCTGTGATATTTCAACCATGTTGTATTATAACCAAAGAACGTCACATGCATGTCATTAAGACAAGGGAATTATATTAAGATGTAGAAAATAGGTATATGTCCCCTTTAAAAATATGAACCACCATCCCAGTTTCCCAGTCCAAGGATGCTGCCTCAGAACTCCATGCAATGTTGAAACGGCATGTTAACACAATTCAAACCTTATCCAGTGTATTCAACAACATTGCTGGCTGAATCTCATCCACCAGTGCAGCCTTGCTGCAATGAAGGTCCTTCCACAACCCAAGTAAACTCCTTCCATGGTGTCTTTGTCTCCAAATGAGGCATATGAGTGTATAACACAGCAGATCAGATCAACAGACGACCATATTACTACAATAAAACTTTTATTCTTTTAAATGCCCCAAATGAAATAAGATCAAAGTAATTAAGATCCGGGCGGCACGGTGGCACAGTGGATAGCGCTGTTGCCTCACAGCAAGAAGGACCCAGGTTCGATCCCCGGGTGGAGCGACCTGGGAAATTTCTGTGTGGATTTTGCATGTTCTCCCCGTGTTCGCGTGGGTTTCCTCCGGGTACTCCGGTTTCCTCCCACAGTCCAAAGACATGCAGG
>JANCOA010464549.1:0-24310 GCA_024363135.1 Leptodoras oyakawai | reverse complement strand
AAGACCGGATGTACCAGGTAACATGGAGAGGATCCAGTTCAGCTCCACGCAGACTCTCCACTGGTGTCCCACAAGGTGCAGTACTTGGTCCTCTCCTATTCTCCCTCTATACTCTCTGGGAGAAGTCATAGGTTCTCATGGATTCTCATCACTTTTACACTGATGACACCCAACTCATCCTCCCTCAGACACCAACATCTCAACTCAGCTGGCCTGACTGACATCTTATCCTGGATCCTTACTCCACTCCCTCCACTGGCTTCCAATAGCCGCCTACATCCAGTTCAAAACTGAGACCCTTGCCTACAAGGCAAAAACTGGACCTGCACCCACATACCTCAAAGCACTTATCACCCCTCGCACTGCACCTCGCTTTCTTGGGTCCTCCAGCACTGCACAACTGGTTCCACCATCGACCACGGGCAAACACTCATCACGACTCTTCTCCGTTCTGGCACCGAGGTGGTGGAATGAGCTTCCTTTAAATGTCAGGACAGCCGGATCTCTGTCCATCTTCAAACGACGTCTTAAAACTTTTCTTTTCCAAAGTTTCCTAAACTAGGTATCCTTTTCATTAAAAAAAACTTTTTCATACCTGATTGTACTCTGAGTTGGTATCAGAATATACTTGTTGATGGTGACCTTAAAGTACATTTTGTAAGTCACTCTGGATAAGGGCTTCTGCTAAATGTGTTAGTGTGTATTGTGCTGCTATGAGTCAACCAGACACAACAGTGCTGCTGGAGTTTTTAAACACAGTGTTCAGTTACTGAGCACTCTATGAGACACATCCACCATATTGCTCCACCCTGTAGATGCAAAGTCAGAGACAGTAGCTCATCTGTTGTTGCATAGTTGGTGTTAGTCATCCTCTAATCCGTCATGGACTATTTTCAGTCTAGCAGTGACAATGAGGTGTTTAAAAACACCATCAACACTGTGGTGGCTGATCCACTCATACCATTACAACACACACTAACACCACCACCACCACATCAGTGTCACTGTTTAACCAATGTTAAGTTCAATAAATCTCATATTCTGTTTTAATGATTATACATAAGAGTAGGGTAGCAATGCCATATTTGTGCATATGTTTTATTACTTACTTGTAGGCAAATGTTTAATTAGATAAAAGAACTCATGGAGTAATATCTTGCCTATATAATTTAAGTTTTAGTTTTTCTTAATTCATTTTCTTCTGTCATGTTGAATGACAATGTGCAAAGTAACAAGAATGTGCAAAGTTCTCTCATCTAAAAAGGATAAAACCAGTAGACCCAAAAGTCTGTCTGAGTACCATGCTGCATACAACGCAGGACGTGCATACTAAGATAATGCAGGAATCTTAAAATCCAGGTTTTCAGCCATACCATTGTATTTCATCTCAGCAGAAAGAGTAAACCAACTCCCTTTTATTCATAAGCTAACATTTGTGTTTGCTTTGCTTATCTGGCCTGTTCTTCAAATTTATATTAATTAACTTGTCCTTAAATAACTATATCACTTTTCATAAAACATTCCTTTTATTTGGTATGGGAAATTCAGTTTTTTTCAAGGTAATTCAACCTTATTTTTAATTTTCTTTCTTTCTTTTCTTTCTTTCATTAGCAACTCTGTCATTACCAGTTAGTTAATAAATGCTTTATTTATTCTAAATTGACTGGAGTGTGTTATTCATCCAGTAAAGTAAAGAAATCACTGTTGAGATTGGAGATTAACATTGTTAATATCAATCACAATAGTAATACTCATAATTATAATAAAAACAAGAGGGATTGGACCATAGATAATAGTAAGAAGCTCATTATGAAACCAGGTCAACAGGTTCTTTACAACTGCCATATAATCTCAGCTCCAAACCAATCAGTAATTAATATAAAAGAAGGAACTATGAACTCAAGGCTGCCATTTTAATCTCTGCGTGTTTTGGCCAGGTGTAAGTCAAAATTTTAAATACAGAATTATGAAGTCCCTCTACCCATCAAGCAGATTTCAAAGCGTTGTATGTAACTAGCCATTATTATAACATTTTGGAAATCTATTAGATCTTGGGACAAAAAAATAAATGTTATAAAAGGTAAACAGAAATGCTAATTTATGATGTGGTACCTTGCAGAGAAAGTTGATGTGAAACCCGAAAGCCTGAGCATTTCTGGAGCCAGCATTCATGTAGTTTCCCACAAGAAGTATCAATTCAAGGAGCTTGCTGTAGCCTTCACTTTTCTTCATTTCCTCACATGCAAAACTGACATTCATGATGTCTGGACGTATGTTGTTTACTTGCTCATCGAATGTCAGTTTGAACAGGATTCCATTCAGGCGAGGGCGCAACAGCTTCACTGAGCTCATCTACAAATAAAAAAATAATAATATTTAAAATATGTACATGTTCATTATCCTGATATAATGCCTATGTATCCATATTGTGTCTGAGTAGATATTGGATAATCCCATCATCATCATTTGTCAGTTCAAAAGAACCATCTGAGAGCTATTACCATTGGCTATGTGACAAAATTGTCTCAAATACTATTTATTGCTGTGTGAGGCTGGAGACATGAAATGGCATTTCAGTAAACAGACAGAGAAGAAGTAACCTTGGGGCAGAGAGGAGAAATAAGGGACTAAATAAGCATGGTTTATAGACAAGTAGTGTGCATTGGAAGTCAAAATCATGCATAGGCACTGCAGGTCTTTGCATATTTCAGCACTCAAAGAGAGCAGAAATGTTATATTACATACTTACATTTATTCATCTTTGTGTTTTGACAAAAGAGTTGCACATAGTCACCTGCCCCAACAGACAAGCTACAATTCAGGCTCACCCTGTTTTTAATATGTTTTTCTTTTATTTCTCTTGTATACTATAAAGGGAAATTGCAATAAAATTGCTGGTAGGACACTGACAGCTCCATTAAAGAAAGCTCAAATTTACTTGTTTTGCAAAATAACTGTGTAAGATGGTGGTGATAAAGTGCCTCCTCTGTCTGCTCCTGTTTCATTCCCTTGGCACAGATGACTGTGAATAATGTAAACTGCCACTGAAGTGGGGATAAAAGGTTCTATATCTTGTGCGCAACAAACGGATCTGACAAAAGCAACAGTTATTTATCCTGTTAGATGTACAGGTTATTTTTTAAATAATACTTGCTATTTTATGTGTTCAGTGAGGCTTTAATATTGTACTTGTGCATATCTTGCACACATGTAAACCTCAGATAAACTACAGACTAGGGGTGGGACTTGATAAAAAAAATGAGAAATAAATAAAAATTAATTAGAAGCTTTGTAATTCATTAATCGAAATGAATCACATTTTTATTGCATTTTAATATTTAACATAAGAAATATTAATTTATGTTTGAATGACGAATGAATCAATGAACATAAGCATAAACTTCAACATCTTGTTTATTTTTCCACCAGTCTACTTCCCTTTCCTCATCATACAGATTTTCTTTGACATTGTCTTTCTGGACGGCAGTTCGTATCTTGCATCAGCTAACGCAATTTGCAGCACTTATTGTAATCTTTGACCACAGAGAGCGGTCTACAGTCCACAGCAATCCATCTCGCCAGTGAATTGATCAATTTGTCTGATGTGGACTTTGACATTTTGTTTCTTAATTTGAACCTCGACATGTGGTCGAGTGTTGACTGGCGACACTGTTTGCTCGTACTAGGAATACATTTAACAGCCAAGTTATCATTACTGACCTGCGCGCTAGCCCCAACATGTTTTGCGTTGAGGTGCTAACGAAAGGTGGAAGTGCTCCTGTGATAAGCGAACTACTTCCTGCATAAAGTGCAAATAATATTTTTGTTTGTACTTCCATCTGGAAGTTTCTTATATTTAAATTTCCCATCCACCAGCGTAGCCTCTTCAGTCATCTCCATCATGCTCATCTTATTGTGCGTCCATATAATCTGTATGTCTGGAACTCGTGCACTGAGAAACATTCCATGGTGCAAAAGTGTCTCATGCGTTAAATGCGTTAAAATGCATTAATTTTTTTAGTTCGTTATTTTTCCTATAATTAATTCATCGAAATTAATGCGTTAAAGTCCCACCCCTACTACAGACCTAAGCTTACTAGAAGAGTTATTAATAATATTAATCAGCATATTTAACCTTCATCCGTACCTATATGTACCTCACTGATTGAGAGGCAATGAGAAATGAGAGGCAATTAGCAAGACAACCCCTATAAAGAAGTGGTTTTGCAGGTGGTGACCACAGACCTTTTCTCTGTTCTCATCCTTTCTGGCTGATGTTTTGGTCACTTTTGCATTTTATTAGTTCTCTCACCATAGAGGTAGCATGATGCAGTGTCTACAACCAAGTGGCTCAGGTAGTGGAGCTCATCCAAGATGGCACATCAATGCGAACTGTGGCAAGAAGGTTTGCTGTGTCTATCAGCACAGTGTCCAGAGCATGGAGAACATAACAGGAGACAGGCCAGTACACCAGGAGACATGGAGGGGGCCGTAGGAGGGCAACAACCCAGCAACAGAACCGCTACCTCCTTCTTTGTGCGAAGAGGAACAGAAGGAGCAGTGCAAAAGCCCTGCAAAATGACCTCCAGCAGGTGCAGTACACCATTGGTTCCTTCTGAAGCTAGGCCTCATGTGGCTAAAGTGTGTCAGCAGTTCCTGCATGATGAAGACATTGATGGTATGGACTGGCCTGCCTGTTCCTCAGGAGAACATCCTCCAACTCATCAGGAGCATGCCCAGATGTTGTAGGGAGGTCATACAGGCATGTGGAGGCCACACACACACTACTGAGCCTCATTTTAACTTGTCTTGAGGAATTTCCACTGAAGTTGGATCAGCCTGTCATTTGCTTTTCCACTTTGATTTTGAGTATGATTCCAAATTCAGACCTCCATGGGAAAATAATTTTGATATACATTGATCATTTTTATGTTATTTTATTCTCAACGCATTCCACTATGTAAGAAATAAAGATTTTCAACTGGAATATTTTATTCATTGAGATCTAGGATTCATTGAGATCTGTGCTATTTTAGTGTTCCCTTTATTTTTTTGAGCAGTGTAATAATTCAAAGCAGCCCCTTTTACATACAGCCACGGTGAGTAGAAAAGCATCTGAGAATGCACAAGGCATCAAAAACCGAGGTGCATGAGCTACATCAGTAGAAGACCATATCAGGTTCCATTCCTGTAAGACAAGAACAGGAATCTGAGCCAATCATAGGCACAGACTCACAAAAACTGTAGGATGGAAAAAAAAATCTTCAACTGTTTCTGTCAGCCTTTTCCCAGGATAATATTCAGATTCTGAAAAGAGTGAAATATAATGTGGTCTTCTGCTGTTCCACCTCAAATTTTGATGTTTTGTCAAAATCAAGAATCAAGAAATTGCTACGGAAACAACTGATCTTCATTTGGGGTTAATCAGTATCACTTCACAATGACAGCACATGTACAATTCTGAGCACAATCACATGCTCCATTATAAATGTTTGTGCACACCTATGTAGCCAGATTATTGTAACATTTTTTTCTTTGTTTTTGTAACCTAATATTTTCTATTTGTTTTATCCCTTGCTAAAATGACCATTTAAGAACCTAGCTTGTCTAAAGGGCTTGTATTTTACAATTTAGTTTGAGGGCCAACAGTCATGTAGTCAGTTAAAAACTAAAATAAGAATCTTAATCTCATCGTTTATCTTGGTTTATTTTTTTACATCACAACTCCTGCAATATTAAGAGGGGTGTGTACAGGTTTCTAACCACATAGAAGTGGTTGAAGTATATGTAGAAGAAACTATAGACTTATGTTATGACCCTATGGGTCATGTCTTGGTGTAGTGTGTGTTTTTTTCTTTTCATTACAGTTCTGTCTGAAGTGGAGGTGCCTAAACTGATCAATTGGGGGGAACTGCCTAAAAAGAGGGTCCACCAAGTGGAAGAAAGAAGAGAGGGGACGAAACAGAAATTGATAGAGGGTTGCTCTGTTTGCACCAATTATTTGACCCCTACTCTTGCTCCCAGTGCTGTCACACCTAGGTTTGATGTGAGTAAGAACATTAGTCTTGTTCCTACATTTACGGAATCTAAGGTTGATTTGTACTTTACAGCCTTTTGAACAATTTTCGACAGCACTTCAGTAGCTGACTGAGGTCTGGGCAATGCTGTTATAATGTAAATTGGTAGGTAAAGCCCAGGAAGTTTGTGCTGCATTATTGGTTGACCATAGCTTAGGTTAATGCTACAGTTTTATGTGCATATGAATTAGTGCCTGAAGCATACCAACCAATCAGACCTTTGTAGAGTTTGTTAGAGAAAAGACTCTTGTGGTCAATAAATGGTATAGTGCTAATAAAGTAGAGACCTTTGCCCAGTTAAAGGAACTGATTCTTTAAAAGAATCTGAGTTTAAAAGTGGTCTGTCTGAACCTAAAGTGCACCAAAAAGTGCTAACTTTATCACAAACATCAGCATTTGCAGATGATTTGTACCGACAAACAAGAATATTTTTTTCCTCACCCCTTGTCAAAATTCCAGCCCACCACAGTGATTTCAAGCAGAAATTCTAATTCTACTTGAACTACTTGAGCAGTCCTTGTGCTTGTTTTTACTGCCAAGAGACAGATCATTCAATTGCCGCATGTCCCACATTAAAAGCAAAGCCTTTCATTCAAAGTCCTCTGTAAAAGCACCTAAAACTGTTGGGTCTGTTAGTGTGTCAAGTCCAAATGTGCTGTTCATTAATGAGAAAACTGATTCAATGTATGAATCTTTTATTTTAGATGGTTTTGTTTTGCTTTCACGTAAAGAAAAAGACCAGATTCCAATTAAAATACTGAGGGATTCAGGAGCTGCTCAGTCATTTATTTTAGAATCACGCCTGTGGGTCAGGTGTGCTAATTCAAGGGATTTAATTAGGGGTATGTAGAGTTCCATTGAACTCAGTTCATAGTGAGAGTTGGGCTTAAATTTTGGGGAATGATTTAGGGAGAAAGTAAATCCTTTACCTGAGGTTGCAGATGAGCCTGAAGTCAATCTTTTAACTGAGGAGGATAAAATGTTTCCTGTGTGTGCAGTGACTCGAACTCGTGTAAAATGGCAGATGAAATCAACCTAACATTTATGGGTTCATTTACAATCTGAAAGGCCAACAGTATATGAAATTTTACCATTTGAGATTTTTGTGGAAAGTGACCTAAAGGAAGCAGATTGTGAATTATTGTCCACAATAAATTTGGTGAAGATGCATTAATAGAGAACCAGAGTAAAGCGCTATCCCTTGCAGACGGTAGAACTATGGTGGTGACTGAACTGGAAGTGACCAAGCATGATATACCTTATTTTTATCAGTACAGTGTACTAAAGCATAAATGGACCCCTATGCATTTAAAGAACTTGGACTGGAGTATAACTTACCAACTTCTTGTTCCTATTAGCTATCGAAAACAAATTCGCAATCTTGCCCATGATCACAAATTTTCCATTAATTTGGGAGTAAAAAAAAAAAAAAAAACATACGTTACTTCTTTTGCCCAGGTTTAAAATAAGAGGTGGCAATGTATTATCGTTAGTGTCATGCGTGTCAGCTTAATGGTAAACCTAATCAGGTTATTTGCCCTGCACCACTTTACCCAATAACAGTGATAGGAGCAACATTTGACCATCTGATTATTGACCTGTGTAGGACGACTGCCCAATTGGCAATGATCTCAGGGCCTGTTTGACTTTTCACTACAGGTTCTTATGTGTAGCCAACGTCATCTTGGCAATTGACATTTTTTTTAGAACAATTCAATTTATACTTTCTCTTAAGTACCAACTCATGGCTAATTTTTTTTTCTCCTATATCTTATAAAAGGCAATCTTTGTTTCCCATGTTTGTTTCCATTTTCAATATTTTTACATATGCCATGGTACTACTGGTCCATGTCCTTCCCAGTAGCTATCTGGAATTCACTATTTAGGTCTCTTAATAAACCCTTTGTCTTGATTTTGTCTCCTCTTCTCTTTAACAGCCATTTTTATTCCCCAGGTTTTTCTCTGATTCTTTTGATGACCTCTTGCCTTCCATCCGTAGCTCCTCTGTGTCTACGTCAGTTGTATCCAGCATTTGAAATTAGTATCAAGTGAAGTGTCAAGTCAGCCACTCACTCAAGAATCTATAAACTATTTACAGGATATGCTTAGAATATATATCAAAATGCTTTAGATCACCTACTGGTATATGTAGAGCTAAACAATACCTTAAGGAAAAATGCAAGTAGTTTGTACTTGACAATATGTAAAGTAAGAAGAGGAACACACATTATCAAGGCATGTCTTGATGATCAAAATCACAAGTTCTGTCAGTTAGTGTCAGACTCGCCTTTTAATTACACAATAATATGTCTCTTTATATATTGAACACACTGATCCTGCATAGAGCCTGGAAGCAGTTTTCTGTCTTCTGTACTCTCACTCTATCTTTCTGTTTCTCAGACAGAAAAAATGCACAGTAACTCAATCACTTCTTGCTAATATTAATTTCTCTGACCGCATCTCAGCTCCAAAGCCATTACATGTATAGAGGTACTAATGTGAACAAGAAAAGAGAGTGAGGTGGGGTGAACTGGTGGGAGGGAGGTGTCAATGTCACAGAGAGGGCAGAAAAGAGGAGTGTTGAGTCAAATAGATAAAGAAAACTAATGCCTAGAAAAGAAAAAACAGATTAGAGATACTGAAAACATAATCAAAAGAAAAGTATTATGCTCTGTGGTGTCTCTGTGAAAGCTGCTTTTGTTTGTGCACTGCCTCTAATACGTACCACAATGCCAAACTGCTCTGGCTCACACAGCTCCTCGTACTCACTCTTCAACTCAGCCAGAGAGCTCAGCTCCTTCTGCTCAGGAAGATTCTTGATCAGGTTCTGTAGACATACAACACATAGCAATCATTAGTATCCAATGGTGCACAAAATCTCACATAGCTCTAGTCTATCAAAACAGAAAACAAAAGAATCTCTAAAATTCATATTTTCTCCTATTACTGCTACCTAAGTGTACAAAGAAAGAACCTGTCAAATGTGGACATACAGTGCAGTGATTTGCTTTAAAAAGTCTCGACACTGAACTCAAGGGGAATTTTTCAACAGACGCCTGACAAAACATTGGCAGGGGCACAAAGACTTTTTGGCCAGATGAGTTCATTGCCATGAGGCTCAGCAGGAACCATGAGACTAAGGTAGATGTTATCAGAGAGGAAACGTTTTTGGCAAAGTAAGCATTCTCATGCAGTTATTTCATATTTCCAGGCATTTTTTTTATAGTTTCCAATTAACCATATGAATAGATGTGCTCTGAAGATGTCGGCAGGGGACTCAGCATCCTTAAATGTTAAATGTGCAGGTAAAGTGAAAGATGATAAGAGACTTTTGGTTATCTGTTTCTTTTCATCTTTGGGCTTCTGAAGGCTTTCTATTTAATTAAACCATTAATTTTCAAGACTATAGTAGGATTAAAGGAAAATAGGGCTAGGTGAATACTGTGAAGATCCTGAATACTGAGGAGGGGCAATAAACGGCAATATAGTATTTACTAACTGAACACATACTTTAGTAAGCTAGAAATTTTCTTTGAGTTTTGATTTGCATGCAGAATGTCAGCTTGATTACTAGTGGTGTAACAAATGCACAGAAATGTGATGATGTGCAACGTGGACATATCACAATATCACGTGCACTCTGTTTATAATGCCATCTAATGTATGTAACAGTATTTTTGAACAGCAGAGGGCTGTCCACCTTCACTAGCATGTCATACATCATGTTCTCATGCAACACTGTATCTTTTGCCTCATTAACAGCCTAGCAGCTTAAAAAAAAGCAAAAAAAAGAAAAAAATTGATGCAAACTGTGAAAGAGGCAGACAGTGTAGCAATAAGCACAGATGGGTGGACTACAAGGGCTACCCAGAGCTATCTCACTAAAACAGCACATGTGATCACCGGAGAGTGGGAAATGGCGAGCTTCATACTCCAAACTCGCCCTTTCTTCTCTGTCAAAGTTTTTACTCAAGAAAACTACCCATTATTTTGGATTGTTATTCTTCAAAAACAAAACATTTCACTCAGTTATTTAAGATATGGAGAAGCTTAAAAAAATGTATACAAGAAAATGTACATTGTGCATAAATATCCGTCAGTCAAGAATTTATCTTATTCCACGGACATGCAGATTAATCAATCACAATGATTGTAAATGATGACAATGAAACAAAAGCTTTCCTAAAATTACAAACCCCATTTCTAGACAAAATGGGATACTTTCTAAAAATGCAACAAAAACTGAGTTTTGTAATTTGTTATTTCAGCCTTTAATTAACAGATAAAAGGACAAAGAAAAGCGTTTCAGTGTCTTCAATGACAAACTTAATTCTATTTTTAAAGTATATATATTTTTTTAATTTATGGATATAACACACTCAAAACAAAAAGGTGGGACAGAGGCATGTTTACCACTGGGTCATATCACCTTTTCTTTAAACTACACTTTTAATCATTTGGGAATTGAAGATCCTAATTGTTGCAGTTTTACAAGTGGAATTTTTCGCCCATTTATGCTGTATGCAAGACCTGAGCTGCTCAACAGTCCATAGTCACAGCTATTAGATTCTCCTCTTCATGATGCGCCATATTTTAATAGGAGACAGATATGGACTGCAGGCAGGCCAGTCAAGCAGACACACTCCAAATAAAGGAAAAATAGAACTTAAAGAGTCCCTCTTCCTCCTTAAATTACAATTCTCTCTTGCATATTGCCACTAAAAGAATCAATTACAGACTTACATTTATCGAGTTTGAAAGCATGGCTCTACGTCTCATCTCGGGTAGATTGCACCATGCAATCTAATTTGATGAATCACTCGGGGAAACCTAAGAATAGCCACACTGTTGTAACTCATGCAGAATGAGGCCTGGCACTGTCCTGCTGAAATACACATGGAGTTCCTGGGAAAGACAAGATATGTCTCTCCAAAATATGAATCAATGGTACCTTTATGTATATGCAGATCACCCAGGCCATGGGCACTGATGCACCCCATGACATCACAGATGTTGGTTTTTGCCCTTTTCGTTGGTAAGTCTGGATGGTCTTTTTCTATTTTTCTGATCTATTGGCACATAAAATCCAACATCCATTTTTTTCAGGCCTAGAGAAGTCACCTGCATTTCTGCACAAATTTAACACATCACTCCTCTTCACATAATACAGTTGTTTCAGGTTGTATTTCTTGATGCAGCAGCAGACTATGGTAAGTGACAATGATTTTCCCAAGTACTCCCAAGCCTATGTGGCTGTGTCCATCACAGTAGCATGACAGTTTCTGAAACAATACTGCCTGAGGGCTCGATGATCATGCACTTTAAGCAGCCTTTCCACCCTTGGCCTTTACGCACCAAGATTTTTCTCTGACCCCCTGAATCCTTTCATGATATTATGAACTGTATATGGTGAAAGACCTGAGGAGCAAAGCTAAAAGCTTGTGCTGAGAAACTAATTGTGGAACCTTCCAGATCAGTTTAACTTGCCTTAGTCCCCACTTTGTTTTAGTGTATTACAGATCACATTCTATTTTTTTTAATATTTAAAAAAATACAGTTAGTATTGAAAATGGTGAAAATGTTTTCTTTGTACTTTTATAAGCTAAATAAAAGTATAAATAAAAAGCTAGCCAATTACCGTTTTTAGTTTTATTGCACTTTTAGAAAGTGTCCCAACTTGTTTGTAAATGGGGTTTGTATATTGTGGCATTGATCAAACAGACTGGCAACCTGTGGAGAGGTTGGGAAGGGAACAAAGATGAGTGCATGCACCTGTACCTCATGATTTAATCATCTGTCCTGTGTTTGTAGTGATGCTCGAGGAGATAAGGAGGAAAAGAGAACAGAGAACCAGGGGGGAGAGAGACAAGCGAGACTGAGACAGCCATCATATCAGGAGAATGTGTGTGCATGAGGCCTCAAAAAAAAAAATGTGCTGAAAATCAGCAGAGGCATTTGTTTTATTACTATGACGGTTCCACTCACCATATAGATGGACTTTGCAATTCTAGAATTACAGACTGTACTCCATCTGTTTCTCTACATACTTTGTTAGTCTCTAATGGTCAGGACCACCACAGATCAGGTACTCTTTGGGTGGTGGATCATTCCCAGCACTGCAGTGGTGGTGTGTTAGTGTGTGTTGTACTGGTGGGAGTGGTTCAGAAGTGCTGATGGAGAAGCAGTTTCACTGCTGCACTGAGAATAGTCCACCAACCCAAAGTCTCCAGTCACTAGCATCCTGTGAGTACTGGTGAAGGATTAGAGGATGAGCTACTGTCTCTGACTTTACATCTACATGGTAGAGTAATATGGTGGATGGGTCTTGTGCACAGTAAATGAACAGAGTGCTAACACACAACACACTAACACACCACCACCACCACGTCAGTGTCACTGCAGTGCTGAGAATGATCCACCACCCAATCAGTACCTAATCAGTGGTGGTTCTTTGGGGGTGCAACACAACAGATTTCATGTAGTAGCAACTTTTCAAAAAATTAAATGAAGATTTAGAAACCAGGTTGGAAAATGACAAGTACACCCTATAATTCAGTAAAATGTAGAACCACCCTTAGCATAAGTAATTTGAAATACATTTTTTTTTTTAAATGACAAAACTAATCATAATCCGGTTAGTGTTACCACTCAGTAAAAGTGTAGAATAGTAAATTATTTTGTATTACTGAACTCTATGCTACTGTCAAAATAGTGAAAAAGACTAGAATAACTTTTCAATTTATTAGCGCACTAAATCCATTTTCATAGATCAGTCCTCATTAATTGGTAATATTAAAATCTTCTTATCACCTCATTTGCAAATCAAGTAACCCCTTGTTTGCAGATTCTAGTCTTGTTAGAGAAAAATAGGAATCTGAGGCTACAGTGGGGACATGCACTTCAAAACTAGACAAACTGGAAAATGGTTTTAATAATCTGCAACTGTCCGGTTTTAGTGCTCACTTGTTACCTCTGAATCCTTTATACACATCCATTGTGTACTATTGATGTATGAATGTAGGAATACATATACAGTATGTTTATACATGCATGTTTATATTGTGATGAATTGTTGAGTGTACAGTCCAATAACAACAAACACCCTGGTAGAGATTTGATAATAGTCCATTGTTATTGACCATTACCATACATAGATGAGGTGTGTAGAGTAAGTAATATATCATTTAATAAAATGTCAGTTCAATAAAATGTCTAGTTTTATTATTATATGATTCTAGAAGTAATGCCCTTTGACATCAGAAGAAACATAATTATATGAATGAAGTCAACCTGTGTGCAATTAATGTGTCAGATGATCTTAATATAAATACATCTGTTCCTGAACAGTCCCAAGGTCTGTTAAAGAATATATCTAAACAAACAGCATCATGAATACCAAAGAAAATTTAAAAATTATGATAAGCAACTAGACCAGCAGTAACCTATCTCTTCCATACTTTAACGAAGCTTAGAAAGTCATGTAACTCCCTTTTCAGGCTTTTTATTATGTTTTCTATGCCTCAAGATTAAATTTTATATTTAGACATAAAATTTACATGTGATGCTGAAGAGTATCTGCCAGAATCAAGCCTCAAGTAAGCCAAGGGGCAAGCAGTGTCCTCTAAGCAGTGGGCAAATCAGTAATTACTGTTCTGTCCTATACTGCAGTTTACACAATGCAATGATAAGCAACATTTCACCAGTCTGCTTAAGTCACCTGTTGTGAGTCCTGGGAACAAAGGATGTTACTATTGCCAACCTCTGAAGTCACAGCAAGCCAGGTAATGATTGTTCATGAATATATATGGGAAAAAAATGGCAAAGAGACAGGATTTCAAAGCCCAAAGAATCTTATCATGAAACTTTTTGCTGCAGTAAGTGATGGAGTGATGTTCTAGCGTCTAGTGATACTCAAAAAAAAAAGTAACATTACACAAGCAAGGCTTGTGAAACATGCATTCGCTGCTGTACACCACCACTATGGGTATGAAATGAAATAATCAAGATCAGACTTTTAGCTTTAATTCATGTGGTTTAATTGCACAAACTGTTTAGGAACCACATTCTTTTTGCATATTTCTTCACTGGCTCAAAAGTAAATGGAAAAACTATGAGTGTTAAAATAAGGATTATTTTTAATAATTGGTCCCAAATCCTTTGTAGTCAATGACTGCCTAAAGTCTGGAAGCCACGGGCAACACCAAATGTTATGAAGTTTTGCCAGGTCTTTACTTTACAGCCACCTTTAGTTTGTCTTCAGTAAGTGAAAAGCATGCTCAATCAGCTAGAGGTTAGGTGACTGACAATATCCTATCAGTTTTGAAGTATTTGACTGAATCCTTCTATATCTATCAGCAGTCACATCACCAAGAAACACCAGTGACCCAGTTCCAAGCCATATGACCAGTCCATAACACTGCCTCCACCATGTGTGACAGATGATGGTATGCTTTGGTTCATGAGCCATTCCTTTCCCTCTCCATATTCTCTTCCCAGTGTTGTGGGAAGTGTGAAAGTTAATCTTCACTAGGGTATCACTAATGTTATCCTTCTTTTTAAGAATGTACCAAATTGTTTATTGGCTGTGTACCCAACTGTCCAATTACTTTTGAACCTGTGAAAATAGAGGAACTATGCAAAATAATTCCTAATTAGTTAATGCAATATTTTTTGTCTAACTCATTGAAAGTCTACACTTAAATTACACCTTGATTACTTTATTTAAAATCTATTGTGGTAGTGTACAAAGGCAAAATTACAGAAACTGCCCAAATACTTATAGACTTGACTATCCATTAATGACCTTGACTTCACTGTGTCTGTATAAGACTAAGAAGACGGTATTACATTTAAAGTGCTTTAAAATTACGAAGCATTTAAACAAGGGGGATGGTCAGTCATAAATACCAAAACATATAGCCACCTGTCCATTTCTGGCCACCAAACTAAAGTAATATCAGAAACACTGTCAGTATTCATTTTATTCACAAAGTATGTTGTCACAAACAAAGAATTTTACTTGGTAAATCAAAAAATATAGTGAATTAAGAACCCTTTCTTAATTCACTATATTTTTGATTTGAAAATGTTTTGATAGGAAAAAGGCAAAATATATACAAGGTAAGAAAATAGAAGAAGTGGTAAAAAAATATATTCAGGAAAATATGATTTAAGTGACATGATATACAATGAGCAGTATAAACAATAAGCTATCAGGTGAAATGAGCTGGCAGGTGAAATGAGCTAACATAAAGAATGTGCAGTATTTGCAGTATGCAGTGGGGTAGAGTTTTAAGTGTAGATGAGGCTGGCTACAGTAAGAAATAAACTGTTGTTTCTTTGAACTGACCTCAGCCTTTTTCTGGAGGAGAGTGTTTGAAAAAGTTTTGAAAGAGTGTTTGTCTGAGATGGGATGGGTCGGCCCTCAGAAGGTTACCTCAGTGCCTTGGAGGCATTTGGGTCCTTGAGGCATGGCAGAATACCAGATGGGAATGGAGAAGATTGGACTCAGTGAAGAAAATGGACTCAGTGAATGTGAGCTTGTCTTGTAGCAGAGCTGTGATGATAAACATGTCCACTAAAAGAATTCTGTCATAAGTTCTTGCAGTGTCCAGATGCTGGAGGATGAAGAGGAGGGCCATGTTTACCACATCATCGACAGTCATGTTTTATAGGAAAACTGTAGGGGATCTAGGAGTGGGTCTGTGATGGTTTTGAGGTGGAACAGCACAAGGTGTCCAAAGCACTTCATAACAGAGGTCAGGCTGTCAGGTCAGTTCTTGTGAACCAGTATGATGGTGATGTCTCCAGTGAGGTGTAAAAGATGTCTGTGAACACGAGGGACAGCTGATCTGTACAGTACTTGAGGATGGAGGGAGTCGAGTCAGAGTCAGGTCCTACTGCCTTTTTGGGGTTCTAATTTATTGGCTATGTGGGAAGGCTCAGTGGAGCCTGAGATCCTGGAGTCAGGGGAGATGTGACAGGACTGACCTTTTGTCTTTCAAACTGACAGTAAAACTCATTAAGTCTGTTGGCTTGGTGTGAGTCATTTGATTGAAGTTAGTGTTTTATGTGAGGCTCTGAATACAGTTTATCAGAGTACAGTCTTTGCTAAACCTGTATTTAGCCTGTTTAAAATGGTCCCTATCTCCACTCCTAAATGCTTTCTCCTTTTCAAACCTTAACCATCTGAGTTTAGATGTAAAACAGAGCTTGTCATTGGCATCAATCATGAAAGCACAATGGACAGTGCAGTCCAGGCATGTATAAATAATTCTTTGTAGCTTCTCTGTTGTATCACTGTGTGACTAATGGAGAGCACACCCTTGACCAAAAAGTCCAGTCCAGATATGGTGAGAAAATTGGGAAGACCAGCAGTAAGCTATAGAAACAAAATACTGAGTTTACAAACAAAACAATGAAATAAATATTTGCACCAATCCACTGTGGCAGCCATCCACAATACCATCTTCTGGAACTCTGAACACTGAAAATGAAGCACTGAACAGTCGGAGATACTGTGGGATTTACAGCCAGTTTTGAAGCCAGTGGATTCAACTGACAGCAAGCTCTGGTAAATCAATGTCAGCAGTCAGGTGAGCAGCAGTTGTAAACTCCAATCCCATCTGGCTGAGTTGAAGGCAGTGCACTACAATCCCCAAGACATAGTGCCAGTGCAGGATCAACCAACTACCACTCTCATCTCCAAGTGCCAAAGAATACTTTTACACAACATAAATAATTAACAGACATGCAGACAATTGCCCTGATAATCAATATTATGGACAAAGACCTGATTTGGACCACAACAGTACCACATATGACCAGTTTGAAGAACTTCTGTAAGGTTTTTGACCATTTGCCTGAGGTAAAGGAGATCATAGTGCACTGCAGAAAATACCCTCACACTCTGGCCATGTGGAGTGACTGGAATGATCCCATGTTAAAAGTCACCTGCCAGCAGGGAATCCCAGGAGAAAACTCACAAGAAGCTCATTAATCATCTGACTGGATAACCTGCGATGTATCCAACCACAGATTTCACAAGCTTGCGTCATGCCCTGAGAAGGCCATGCAGCTTGGATGCACTAAAGTAACTATATGATAGAACAAGAAAGGAGGCCACCACATCTCCACCTGTCCAAGCTAGCCCAAGGCTGCATCAGCTCCCTGCTCTCAACAATGTTCTCAGCCCACCACTATTCCACCATTGACGAATAAACTATTATTCCTTCCAACTTTTCCTACAACTAGAACATTTCCTGTGCCAGTCCAGATTGTGCATTCAGAAGAGAAATTTGTTATTTGAGCTTTGATTGCCTCTGAAGCTGCTGGAAAATGTATGGATGCCTCCCTAGATAAGCAACTCCAGATCTGGGCCATACCACAGAAAACTCCAGTGCACAGATATGATCTTGACAGAGGACAATATTCTTCCTCCTCCTAGTGCCTTCCAAGTACTCCCTAGTTCGTTGCCACCCATGTATGCAAATCACATGCCATGGCATGTCATGACATGGAAGCAAAGAGAAACCATGCAGTGGTCCAATCATTTTTTAAAATCCTGTCTCCAATAACCATTCCTATTATCTAATGCCAACTCTATGGAGAGCCTTGAACCCAATATTTCTGTTAGGATTCCATTATAAATATTTGGTCATGCTGTATGGGCTCTCTGGCACCCCTGGTGTCTCAGTGCTAAATACTGACATTCTTCAAGAGATGCTGGGGATTTGCCCCATATCACATATCCAGAGCCCTAGAGACCTTTCATTGTGAAGTTGGATGCCTCAGAAACTGGAGTGGGGGGCCATGTTATCCAAAGGCACAGGCAAGAAGTAAAAACCCCGTCCAGTAGCTTGTTTTTCACAAAAGGTGCCTCAGGCTGAATGCAGTTATGATGTGAAAAGAACTGCTGGCAATCAAGCTAGTGTTCAAGGATCCACAAAACAGGTTAGAAGGCACAGTACACACAAATGAAGTCTTCAGAGATCACATAAATTTGGAATATCATAAATAAAAATAAGATTAAATGGCAACCTTGCTGTGCATTATTCTTCAAGAAGATCCAATTCTACATCACCTACCCCCAAAGAATTAAGAATGATTAAACTTTTATTGTCATTACTCAGTACAAAGGCAATTAAATGCAGTAAGCAGTAACCCCCTCTGTTCCCATGGGATGCTACAGTCTCAGACTCACCTGCAGTGGACATATGGCTTCTGTGCAGTGAACAGGTGGTTCCAATAAGCTAGTAAGGGTGGCTCAGAGAAACAAGGAGTTTGTGGACAGAAACTCGCAGCCATAAGCCTAGTCACATATCACCTAGCAATGCTGCATCATTCCAGGATCATGCTTTCCTTCCACATGTTCTGCCTTAAACCAGCAGTCATGGGGCCACTAGCTGAAGATGATGCCCAATCCATTCCACCTGAGTTACTAGACACTGAGGAGAAACCTGCCTACAGAATAAGAGAGATCCTGGGTGGATGTTCTAGGTCCTCTGCTCATTTCAGATTTCCATGAAGGACATTCTTATAAACCAAGACAACACCCCAGAAGTCACCCAAGAAAATGGCCAGCTCCCAAATCGAGCTCAGTGGCCTACTAAGACAGCAATTGTGCACTTCGGTTGCCAGCAGCTCTCCAGTTTTAGCCATGCACATCTTAAGTGAATCATGGCACATCTAGGGAAGCACTCCACTCTCAAACCTCCATGCAAAATATTGGTCTAACACATCATTGTGTAGCTTTACCAAGCCTATTCATTAAGTGTTCGTTATTTAGATATTCTGACCATTACCTGTGTTAGGTTTGTGATTCTGACTTTCCTGACCTGTCCATCACCATTCTTTTGCCTAATGTTTGCCTAATGTTTTTGTCTTCACCAACAGCTGCTGTTCAATTAAGGCTTTTGTAATGCTATACATATATGTACAAAAGAGAAATGCACAACATTTGCAATTGCAACATTAAAAATGAATACAGATCAGACAGAGAAAGTGAGTGTTTAGAGATTCCAGACAACTCAATGATTCTGTCCAAAAGACAAAAGGCAAAAGTAGAAGATATATAATTTGTGTATACACAGATATGCATACATGCAAACAAATGCAATCATACCTGGATTAAGGCCTCACTCAGCTTTTCCTCATCCACCTCCAGGATAATATCTCTGATCTCATCATAGGGCATTCGGAATGATCCAAGGAAAATGGCTAGTAAAGAAAAAAAAAGTAATTGAATTGCTCTTTCTTTTATCCTGTTCGATTTCAACAACACACTTCCCAACATCAATGCCCTTCAAACAAAATGGCCACAAAATGCGCTCTAGGTTTGTTGGTACCATTTTAAGGTGATTGGTGTGGAAGGAGAATCATTTTACTTGTAAAAAATGAAAGTAGCCAAAGCACATATGATTGGCAGCTACTACACAGTGTGGCATGCTTTTTTTTCTCTTATTTCTCTCTTTCCTTTCTATTATTCTAATTCCTAGTTAGTTAATAAAATTATACCCTTTATTATAATCTGAGTTGGAGTTTGTTTTAATCTAGCAACTGAATGCTTGACAAAACCTGAGCTACAAGTTCAGATTTGTGATTGAAATTGTTGATATCAGATAGTTATTAATTAAAAGTAAATAGTTTTTTCCTGACATGTCACTTCCTTTCGTATCACTTCCTGTGATCCCATTCCTTCCTGTTTACATTCCCCTCTTGTTCGTTAGCTAGTTTGTCATGCTAAAACTGCTATAAGCTTGATAGCTGTTCAAATGAGGGTCAATTAGGGTAACTTAATTATTCCAGGTTATCATCTGTTTGAGAGCATTAAAATTGTGTTAAATGTTATTGTTATTTGTTGAGAACTAAGTAGTATTTTACTGGTTAAAGCGGTGAAGTAAAAAACCTGATATTTTTTAAACCTTGAGCTGCCCCCATTCCCACTCATTCCTACTTGCAAAGCTTTGTCTATAGACTCTGTATTAGATCAACTTAAGTTAGCATCTTACTTAGCATTACCATTAGCAAGGACAAGGACACAAGGATAAAGAAATCTTAACTGTTCTTAGTTATGTTATAACTGAGAAAATGACAAGTATTAGCAAGAACTTACACAAATTCTGGGCTGTTTTAGCATCCAGGATTCTCAACTCTTTTGCTTTTTTCTTGAACTGCGTAATTCTATTATCCATTTCTTCCACATCCTTTTTCACTGTCAGAAAAAGAAAAGACAGAAAAAAATTATTGCTACTCTCACAAGCATTTGATACAGGATGATACACACTTTCATGTAGTTTAGAGGGAAATAGGGCATCTAGAAGCATGATAATGAACCACTGCATTCAAACATGAAGAGCAAAATTTCTACACACTTAAAGCACAAGATTTTATACATAGTAGTTTGGCTATGATATAGGCGGAGGGAAGGAGGCAAACACAAGATAAAGTTTAAAATCTTTTTTTTTTTTTTTTTTTTTTGGCGTCCAGAGTAAACAAATCTAAAACACAAATCAGGTTACAGGCATGGGTCAGGCAAGACACAAACAGGATATCACAGTTGAGACAGAATGCAAAGCCTTGGTAACACTAGGAAGGGCAAACTAGTTGAATATTTCACTTTACTAATCCAGAATGGTGTGTGGCTATATAGGCATGCCCTGATTGAGTCCAGGTATAAGTGGTTAAAATTTAGGTGAACTTGAATGTGCTTATAACCAAGTATATAACCAAGCTGTGGGCTTGTGGTTAAGGAACCAGCCTTTTGCCTGGGAGGTCACCGGTTCGATACCCATAACCAATATGACAAGACTGAGAAACAACCATCAAGAATGGCCAAGAGGCACTGGAGAAAATCAAGGCTCATAGCTGACCTTCACTCCTACCAATCTCTCCTTGCCACCTTCTCTAAAGAAGTAACGACTACAATGTGGAAGCATCGGAGGCATCTGAAGCTTTTCAGGGTCTTCTCTTCCCTCCTCATCCCTCCCCCTCTTCCTTCACCCACCTCTCTCACTGCAGAGGACTTTGATTTTCCCACCTCCTCCCCACATATCTACCCTGCTTTTCTCCTCTCTCAACTGAGGATGTTCTCCAGCTGCTGACCTGTCCTCTGGATCCCATCCCATCCACACTGCAACAGACAATTTAATAGGAGCTCCTACCCTTCATCTCTTCAATCATCAACAGCTGCTTATCATCAGGACTTGTAGCATCTTCATTCAAGGTTGTCAAAGTGGTACCTATCCTAAAGAAACCCAGTCTTGACAGCACCAACATCAGCAACATCCCTCTTCTCTTTCATTAAAAAAATTCTTGAAAGTGCTGTCTACAATCAGTGCTGTCTTTCTTCCTCTCACAGAACCAACATCAGGACCCAAACCAGTCTGGCTTCAAACCAGCACATTCCACTGACACTGCACTCATTGCGTGGTCAGCTGGGTTCTGATTCTTCTTGACCTTGCCACTGCCTTGGACACAGTCAAACATGACACCCTTCTATCCATCCTTTTTAATCTTGACATCACTGGCTCTGCATGGAAGGGTGCTCCTACCAGGTAACATGAAGTGGCTCAATATCCACTCCATACAAACTCTCCACTGGTGTCCCACAAGGCTCAGTGCTGGGTCCTCTTCACTATACACTCGCTCACTGGGAGATGTCATCTCTTCACATGGCTTCTCATACCATTGTTATGCCGATGATACTCAGCTCATCCTCCTTCTGATAATCAGGTTTCAGCTTGGATCTCAGCATGTCTAGCAGGCATTACTTCATGGATGGCAGCCCAGCATCTCAAGCTTAATCCAAGCAAAGCAGAGCTGCTTTACATCCCAAGAGCTGCAGGGCTTTATTGTGATCTAGTGGCTAGTTGTAGCTTATCAGCTCTCTTTCTCAGCTCATGTTGCCAATGTGACCCAGTCATACAGATTTCTCCTTCACAACATTCAGAGAATTCGACCATTCGACCCAGAGAATTCGACCAGTGGCCAGGGAGGCCACCCAGATACTTGTTCAGTCTCTTGTCATCTCAAGACTTGACTACTGCAACTCCCTTCTAGCTGGCATTCCTATGCATGCAATCAGGCCTCTCAGGCAACTGATCCAGAATGCTGGAGCTTGACTTTTATTCAACATTCCCATGTTCAGCCATGTCACACCACTGCTCCGTACCCTTCAATGGCATCCTGTAGCAGCTTGTATCAGATATAAAATCCTGATGCTGGCCTACAAAGCAAAAAATGTATCCCCTCCCTACCTGATAACAATGGTAGAAGTTCTGGCTCGCAGTCTCCACTCTAATTTATCCTAAAGGTCTTCTGTCGGGTTGAGGTCAGGCCTTTGTGCAGGCCAGACAAGTTCGTCCACACAAAATTCACTCATCCATGTCATGGACCTTGCTTTGTGTACTGGTGCCCAGTCACTTTGGAACAGGAAGGGGCCATTCCCAAACTGTTCCCACAAAGTTGGGAGCATGAAATTGTCAAAAATCTCTTCCTTAACAGTTCCTTTCACTGGAACTAAAGGGCCGAGCCCAACTCCTGAAATACAACCCCACACCATAATCCTCCCTTCCACCAACCTTAACACTTGGCACAATACAGTAATCAGTCAACCATCAGATTGCCAGACATATAAGTATGATTCTTCTCTCCATAATAAGCTCTGTGAACTATGTGACTGTGGAATATTTAGTAGTAAGGAAATATCATGAATGGACTTGGTGGCATCCTATCAGGTTACCACGCTGGAATCCTCACTGAGCTCCTGCGAGCGACCCATTCTTTCACAAATGTTTGCAGAAGCAGTCTGCATCCCTAGTTACTTGATTTTATATACCTGTGGCCATGGAAGTGATTGGAACACCTGAATTTAATTATTTGAATGCGTGAATTAATACTTTTGGCAATATAGTGTATAAATGGGGATAAGCTGTAGGGAGTAGAAATAGTTCCCAGGATAAGATGAAATGTAATAGAAATAAAATGTCACCATATTTTTTAACAGATTCATGAAGTTGATTTGTTGTATTATGCAGCAGAGTATAATATGTTAAAATACAAACAGTTGATATCAACCAAAACACCCAAAACACTTGAATTCCAGCTGTGAACAATTACTGCTAACAATTTCTGCATAATACAGTTAGACAGGTATCCCTGTCTGAACTTCAATTTCCAAATTATTTTCTGGATATAACATCTGCTTTCCAAACCACCATCAAAGCTCCATACTCATGTGCAACTGATGTTTTTTCAGCTATTCATCAACACAAGTCTATTTTTAATAAAGCAATTTGAAGCATTTTGCACAGCTTCATAAAAGCAAAATATAATGCTAGCTAGAAATAAAATGAGTCAGGAGAATTGTCATGTCAGTCGTGCTGTAATTGCTTTTTTATGTCAGGTTATTAATTGGCATGCTATTAAATGGTAGTTGAAGGAGGTGCTGCACTTTCATCATGGAATTAGCATCTTCTCTAATAATAGCAGGTGGAAATTTGGAACTTAATTATGACTGGGTGAACCCCATCCGCAACACCAAAGAAAACAGAGTTTCAGAGGACTGTCCAGCAAGTGGTCACATATACACAGTCTAACCTCCAATTTAGCAGTATCAGTATAGTAAATTAGTCAGTCAGTTTCCATTACAGTATGCTAGCTATACTGACCTTAACTGCAATGATTTAACTGTAGTGCTGAGCAAAGTACTGAGGTATGAGCATACTTAGAACAGGCCTGTAGAGAGCAATTTGCAGTTTCTTTACCTCCTTACAGTGTGCATCAAATTATCCTAATACTTGCACTAACAATATTTTAGATATTATTGTACTACTGCCCAAATAAACTATATAAGCTTCTGTCCAGTCAAGAAGTTATATGTTGATGACTACAAGCAACGTTGTCCCAGTTTTAAATAGAAATCACAATGCAGTGATGATCTACCAAAAATAAAATCAGGGAACGCTTTGGTCTACTTAAAAACTTACACACATGAAAAACAGTTATTACACACAAAAGCACAATGTTTAGCTACAGACACACACACACACACACACACACACACACACTCCAAAATAGCAATATAAGCCTCTGCATCAATGGTAACTTCACATACACTCCTGATCAAAATCTTAAGACCAGCTAAAAAATTGGAATAATTTGCATTTTGCACCACTGGATCTTAAGAAGGTTCTAAGCAGAGCTTCACAATGCTAAAAGAAGAAATGGGACCA
>JANCOA010456015.1:0-15933 GCA_024363135.1 Leptodoras oyakawai | reverse complement strand
CAACCCAGCAGCAGGACCGCTACCCCCTCCTTTGTGCAAGGAGGAACAAGAGGAGCAGTGCAAGAGCCCTGCAAAAAGTGGCCCAGCAGGCCACTACATCCATGTTTCAGCTCAAACTGTCAGAAATAGACTCCATGAGGGTGGTATGAGGGCTTGACATCCACAAGTGGGGCTTACAGCCCAACACCATGCAGGGTGATTGTCATTTGCCAGAGAACAACAAGATTGTGGCAGAATAGCAATTGGCGCACTGTGCTCTTCACAGATGAGAGCATGACATGTCTGTCATGTGTCTGTTCCCCAGACCTGAATCAAATCGAGCACATCTGGGACATCATGTCTTGTTCCATCCACCAACACCACGTTGCACCACAGACTGTCCAGGAGTAGACTGATGCTTTATTCTAGGTCTGGGAGGCGATTCCTCAGGAGAACATCTGTCGCCTCATCAGGAGCATGCTCAGGCATTGTAGGGAGGTCATACAGGCACATGGAGGCCATTCCCTAGTTGGGAAGTTGTGTAAAATCTAAATAAAAACTGGAATGATTGCAAATCTCATATGCCCAGATTTTATTCACAGTAGAACAGAGAAGACATATCAGATGTTGAAAGTGAGACATTTGACCATTTCATGAAAAAATATTTGTTCATTTTCTATTACATGGCAGCAACGCATCTCAAAAAAGTTGGGAGAGGGCCATGTTTACCATTGGGTAGAAAACCTGCTTCATTGAACAACAGTCTCTAAACATATTGGCATTGAGGAGACTAGTTGCTAGAGTTTGGGAGAAGAACGTTGTCCCATTCATGTCTGATGTTGGATTCTAGCTGCTCAACAGTTCTGGGTATTCTTTGCTGGATTTTTCCAGTAGGCCAGTTCAGCACCTGGACTATTCTACTGCACTGCCATGCTGTTGTGATGGATGCAGTATATGGTTTAGTGTTGTCTTGCTGAAATATGCAAGGCCTTCCCTGAAAGAGACACATTCTAAAATTTCTATTTAATGTTCAGCATTGATAGTGCCTTTCCAGATGTTTAAGCTGCCCTTGCCATAGGCACTAATGCAACCCCATACCATCAGAGAGGCAGGCTTCTAAACTGTGTGCTGAGAAAAAATGGATGGTCCCTTTCCTTTTTAGTCCACAGAACTCTGTGTTCATATTTTCCACAATGAATTTAAAATTTTCATTCATCTGACCACAGAACAGTTTTTTGCCTCATTCCATTTTTAATGACTTTTGGCCCAGAGAAGACAACTGTGTTACTGGAGCGTCTTGTTTTATTTTGTCATTGTGTTTATTTTGTTACCATTTTGAATGTTGTGCTGGATTCTTCTCCCCTTGTATCACACTTACCCTGTTTTGTCTAAAAGTAAAATGTCTTAGACTGAACGTCTATGGTCTGTGTTCTCCTTCTCATCAGAAATCACATACTATGTTGCACCCCTGTCTCCCCTAGACCCTCACCCGGGGATGTAACATTTGGGGGCTTGTCCAGGATTTCTTTGCCCTGTTTTATTTAGTATGTGATGCCTGAGGTGTTGTGTCGACACATTTAGACAATCATAGTAATTTTCTGGTTGGTGTTGTAGATTGCAAGGTTGGTTAAATTAAAGGAATGGCTTTGTTTAACTTGCATGAGTTTCTTGCTGCTCCTACTTACGAGGTGTTAAACAAGTGTAAGAAGGATAACTTAATTTGCATAGCTGGCCACTTCAAACTCCCAGTAACGAGAGCTTTGTTAAAGGCTGAAATTTGCACAAATCATTTAGTAAAGTTGGGGGTGTTGGCTATTCGACCAGGGGTGGATATGACCACAGGAGGGTCTTCTTCTGCTGTTTGTGGGGAACCCCCGGTTGAATATGAGCTTAGTGCCGTAGCCGTTGAAGAACCTGAGGTAAAAGCTACGCTGCCTCAGTATGATCCATTTTCCCCATGTCTGCTGCATCCTCGACTACAGAAGGCCATGTGAAAGTCCGGCTGGCTTGTCTCCAGTTGGAGGCTAAGGAGAGGGTGGAAGTTGGAATATAAAAGAGACATACGGTTGCGTGAGTTGGAGCTGAGGGTGCAGGAGTCTGCCCCTGTCCAGCTGCAGTTGCCGTTTTTTGTCGCACGCCCTACCCATACTGAACCATCCACACAGCCTCAGTCCGAAGGGCAGACGCAGCCTGCTGAATGTCATTAAGCAGAGTCACACACCCCAACGTTTGATGTAAGTAGATATGTTTTGGTAGTCCCTCCATTTCGGGAGAGTAAAGTGGACACCTATTTTAGTATCTTTGAAAGACTTGCTACTACTTTGCATTGGCCTAAAGATCTGTGGTCAATATTTTTGCAGTGCAAGCTGATTGGGAAAGCACAAGAGGTCTGTTCATCACTCTCGCTTAGCCAAAGTGCAGAGTATGAGGTGGTAAAGGCTGCAATATTAAGAGCATATGAACGGGTTCCCGATGCGTATAGACAGCGCTTTCAGAATTTTAGAAAGACTTCTTCCCAGACATTTGTTGAATTTGAAAGAGAGAAAGGGATCATGTTCAATAAATGGGTTAATTCAAGTAAAGTGACAGAATATGAAACTCTCAGGGAGCTAATTTTGCTGGAGGAATTTAAAAGTTGTCTCCCAGATCGTGTCATTATGTATTTGAACGAGCGAGTAGTTACTACTGCATCTCAAGCAGCAATTTTTGCTGACGAATTTGTTTTTACCCACAAACAGATTTTAAATCGGGTAAGACGGAGTCATCCGCTGAGAGTAGAACTAAGCCCTCGCCAAACAGTAGATCACCTCTGCAAGGTCAAGATACTCAAGAGTGTTTCTATTGTCATGCGACCAGACATATTGCTAGCAACTGTTTAGTGCTTAGAAAAAAACAGTAGTAGTCAGACGAAATCTTCTGACAAAGGTGATAAAGTTCCGTTACGGGACGTGGATCCATGTTACCAGCCTTTTATTTTTCAAGGCAGTGTTGGTTTGCCAGGAGACACTCATCTTAAGTCTATTAAAATGTTAAGAGATACCGGAGCCGCTCAGTCATTTATTTTAGCTGATGCATTGCCATTTTCTGTGCAGTCATTCTGTGGTTCATTTGCTGTTTGTCAAGGGTTAGAAATGAGTTATGTCAAGGTACCCTTACACCAAGTTCTTTTATCTACCAACTTACTCTCAGGGGAATTCAAAGTTGCCGTCTGCCCTGCTTTGCCAGTTAAAGGAGTTGATTTTATTTTAGGGAATGATCTAGCGGGGGGAAAGGTTTTGCATTCTCGCATGAGCACAATCCCATAAGTTGGAAGACATTGTAGATTTGTCTGATACATTTATGACTTCTGATGAATTACCTACTGAAGTATCGTGCCCCGATAATGTCAGCCCTAACCCAATGGTAGAGAATGGTCAGAGAAACGTTTCTGAAATGCAACAGCTCGAGTGCCCTGTTTGTCGTGATCAGCTGATAATGAAACAGAAAGAGGACCCTAGTCTGCAGAAATATTTTGTAATGTTGGACAAAAAGGAGCAAACTGCAGACAAATGTGTAACATATTTTGTCGAAAATGATCTTCTTATGCGGAAATGGAGTCCACGTAATGAGCCTGAACTGCATACTGTGTGCCAGATCATAGTACCTGTCATGTATAGGCAGCAAGTTTTAAGTTTGGCCCACGATAATTCTTGGTCAGGTCATTTAGGAGTTACTAAAACCTATGATCGTATTCTGAAGCATTTCTTTTGGCCTCGGCTAAAAGCCGACGTTTCTGATTTCTGTCGTACTTGTCATGTTTGTCAATGTACAGGCAAGCCTAATCAAACTATTCCTCCAGCTCCACTTCGTCCTATTCCAGTTGTTGGGGAGCCATTCGAGCGTGTAATTGTGGATTGTGTGGGACCATTACCAAAGTCCAAAACAGGTAATCAGTTTTTAATTACCATAATGTGTGCAGCTACCCGCTTTCCGGAAGCCATACCTTTGCAAAAGATTACCGCTCCTGTGATCTCTAAAACGCTGATTAAGTTTTTTTTACATTTGGGTTACCTAAGATAATACAGATGGATCAAGTGGATGGTCTAATTTTACACGGTCAGTCTTTTCCATGCGAGAGACTCTCTAACTCAAAAGCGTTACTAGAGTTGCCCTCTAAGCTCAGTACCTTGTCAGAAGAGCAAAAGAATGTTCTTTTCTTAACCTTTTTTATTCTTATGTGCATGATTTTCCATCCTTATTTAAGGATGTTCCTACCCAGACCGCTGTTCTCCATCATGATATTAAAGTTACTGCTAATGCCCCAATAAAGCAACATCCCTATCGTAACAAGATCATCCAGCGTTTTAAAAGAGCAGGGTCCACTCAGAACAGACCTTGTGTTGGTCGTCCAAAGAAGCTGAGTGCATGTGCTCAGCATCACATCCAAATGCTGTCTTTGAAAGATAGGCACAGGAGTGCTGTCAGCAATGCTTCAGAGATTGAAGAGGTGGGGGGGTCAGTCTGTCAGTTCTCAGACCATAGAACATCTCAGGCCGCACACTACATCAATTTGGTCTGCATGTCTGTCACCTCAGAAGGAAGACTCTTCTGAAGTCTGTACACAAGAAAGCCCGCAAACAGTTTGCTGAAGACATGTCAACAAAGGACATGTATTACTGGAACCATGTCCTATGGACTGATGAGACCAAGACTAATTTGTTTGGTTCAGATGGTCTCAGGCATGTGTGGCAGCAATCAGGTAAGGAGTACAAAGATAAGTGTGTCATGCCTACAGTCAAGCATGTTGGTGGGAATGACGGACATATGAACTCCAATATGAATTGTGAAATACTTAAGCAGAGCATGATCCCCTCAATCGGAAAACGGGTTCCGCAGGGCAGTGTTCCAGCATGATAATGACCTCAAACACACCTCTAACCACTGTATTATTGAAGAGGCTGAGGATAAAAGTGATGGACTGGCCAAGCATGTCTCCAGACCTAAACCCAATAGAACATCTTTGGGGCATCCTCAAGCGGAATGTGGAGGAGCGCAAAGTCTCAAATATCCGCCAGCTCTGTGATGTCGACATGGAGGAGTGGAAAAGCATTCTAGTGGCAACCTGTGAAGCTCTGGTAAACTCCATGCCCAGTAGAGTTAAGACAGTTCTGGAAAATAATGGTGGCCACACAAAATATTGACACTTTAGGAACTTTCACTAAGGGGTGTACTCACTTTTGTTGCCGGTGGCTTCCCTGTGGGTCAATGCTCATCATACCAACACTTCCGACGAGATTTCATTCTGAGAGCTAATTTATCTTCCTGTTATTTCATATCTTTCCATTTAATGCTTAGCTTAGTTTTCTCGTGAACTTTAGTTAATTGTTAAAAGCCTCATTGAATAAACTCTGCATTTGCTTCCTAAAAATATGGTTTCGGAGTACCTCCTTACAGATCATGGAAGCAGCGGAGTTTGTCAAACTCCAGGAGGAGCTCGCCAAAGAATCCCGTTTACTTCGGGAAGCGAGAGCCATGATCCAAGAGCACGAAGCATCAGGAGCCGTTGCCAGTCGCTCTTCCAGAGCGCTATGGAGGAGACCCATCTGGATGCGCCGGCTTCCTTCTACAATGTGAGCTATTCTTTGCGTAACGCGGCTCCCTTCCCGATGATCAGAAGGTGGCTCTCATCATCAGCACCCTAACTGGAGAGGCGCTGGAGTGAGCTACCGCCCTCTGGCACAACTCAGGTGAGTTGATGCGGTCCTATTCCACTTTTCTGACCCAGTTTAAAAATGTGTTTAACCATCCTTCTGAGGGCCCGGACCCTGGTGAAATGCTTCTCTCTATGTCACAGGGGGATTGTCGCGTGGTGGAGTACTCCCTAGATTTCCGCACGGTCGCTGCCGGAAGCGGCTGGAATGAGCCAGCTCTGAATGGTGTCTTCCGCCATGGGCTTTCACCGGTGGTACTCCTTGAACTGGCCTGCCGGGATGACCGGATGACCCTTGACACCCTCATCGCAGCCTCCATCCGGCTGAACCAGCTGCTGCGCTCCCGACCACTAGAAGCAAATTGCCTCAGTGCACCCTGCCCTGCTCCTCCAGATGATCCTGAGCCCATGCTTCTGGGACTCGCGTGACTTCCCAAGGCCGAGAGACAACGAAGGGTTCGGTCTGACCTCTGCCCCTACTGTGCAGACGCCGATCACAGGGTTAAAGCCTGCCCTGTCAGACTGGGGGTGGAAGCCGCTGACATCACGCGCCCCAATGTGGTGAGTCGCTCTCCACCCATTTTTCGCCATGAGCTTATATTAAACGTACAGATCTCCTACCTGAAGGATTCCTTTTACCTTCCAGCCTTGATCGACTCCGGAGCCATGGACAACTTTGTGGATCAAGCCACTCTCACCAAGCTAGGGATCCTGTTGGTCCAGTTGCCGCAGCACCTCCACATCTGGGGAATCGACGATGCACCCATCGGAGAGGGCAGAGTTACCCATTGCTTTCCTCTGCTTTTTCTTTCCATTGGTTTCTTGCATCAGGAGGAGATTGCACTTCTTGTCACCAGCTCCCCCACTTATCCTATTATACTGGGCCTGCCATGGATGAGCCACCATGACCCAGCCATCTCATGGAAACGTCGGGAGATTCTGTCCTGGTCACCGCACTGCTTTACCCACTGCCTGCCCTCTCGCCCTCTTCGTCTGCTCGCCACCAGGGTCGAGAGCCCCGACGTCGATAAAGCAGTGGTCATCCCAGCGTGCTTCGGGAGGTTTTCAGCTGCAGGCATGCCGAGGGACTCCCCCCGCACAGGGAGTTCGACTGTAAAATCAACCTTCTTCCTGGGTGCACTCCCCCTTGCTTGAAAATCTATGCGTTGTCACTCCCTGAATGGCATGGAAGATTGACACTCAAGCTCCTCGGCCTCAGCCGGATTCTTTTTCATGGAAAAGAAGGGAGGTGGCCTTCATCTGTGCATTGATTACAGAGGACTAAATAAGGTCACAGTGTGCTACCCCTATCACTTACCACTTGTCCATTCAGCCCTCGAACAACTGGCTGGAGCCAAATTATTTTTACCAAGCTCGACCTAAGGGGTGCGTATAACCTGGTTCGGATCCGTGAGGGGGATGAGTGGAAGACGGCCTTCAGCACCTCCTCTGGCCATTTTGAATACCTCGTTATGGCCTATGGTATAGCTGCTGCCCCTAGTGCTTTCCAGCACTTGATAAATGAGGTACTTCAGGACATGTTAGGCAAATTCGCCCTAGCTTACATAGATGATATTTTGGTGTTCTCCCCTGATCTCTCATCTCATGTAAGCCATGTGTCAAGGGTCTTAGAACAACTTCTAAAGCATCAGCTATTCATCAAAGGGGAAAAGTGCCATTTTCACCAGCAACGCATCGACTTCTTAGGTTATCACATTGGCCCAGAGGGGGTTGCGATGGATTCGGGGAAGGTCTCTGCAGTCGAGAACTGGGACGTCCCCAAGACTCCCAGAGAGCTACGAGGATCTATCGGTTTTGCCAACTTCTACCGACGCTTCATCCGCAACTTCAGTAGTGTGGCTAGTCCCCTCACAGACCTGCTCAAAGGAAAGCCCACGCATTTGAGGTGTTCACCTTCTGCCCAGGAGGCTTTCGACCGACTCAGGAAAACTTTTACCTCAGCCTCCAATCTCAAACAGCCAGACTCCGAGCTGCCATTCATCGTTGATGTCTATGCTTTCACGGCCAACCAGCAAAATGCATCCAGTTGCTTTTTTCTCCTGTAAAATGTCCAAAGCTGAAAGCAACTATGACATAGGAGATAGGGAGCTCCTAGCCATAAGAATAGCCTTAGAGGAGTGGAGGCATTGGTTGGAGGGTGCCAAGCACCGCTTCTTGATCTACACAGATCACAAGAATTTAGAATACTTGAAGGCTGCCAAGAGACTCAATCCTCATCAGGCCCGGTGGGTGATGTTTTTTGCCCACTTTAACTTCATTATATCATATCACCCCGGGTCAAAGAATGGTAAAGCTGACGCTGTATCTAGGATGTTTGATAATGTCTCAGATTTTTTTCTCAATCAAAGTTTGTTAACAGGATTACCTGGGATTTGGATCGCCTAATTCGCACCAGACAGCCCAAGAGACGTCCCAGCCAATGTCCTCCCGGCTCGTTGTTTGTTCCGATGGAGCTCCACAGCCACCTCATCGCTTGGGCCCTCACTCTGGAACTCATAGCAGGCAGGTACTGGTGGGATAAAATGAGTCAAGATGTTAACGACTATGTTTCCTCTTGTTCTGTTTGTGCCAAAGCTAAAGTCCACAGAACCCTGCCTGCCAGCAAGCTAGTGCCACTGCCCATTCCTGAATGTCCCTGGTTGCACATCGCGATCGATTTCATGACCGATCTACCCCTATCTGAAGGTAAGACAGTGATACTGGTGATCGTAGATCGGTTCTCAAAATCGATCCGGTGTGTGGCCCTGCCTAGTTTGCCTTCCGCCTTTGAGACTGCTGAGATCCTGTTTGATCGCGTCTTTCGCTATTTTGGGATCCCTGAGGATGTTGTGAGTGATCATGGACCCCAATTTACATCATGAGTTTGGAGCAACTTCCTGAACAAGCTCGGGGTCATGGTGAGCCTCACCTCTGGTTACCACCCATAAGCCAACGGACAGACTGAAAGGTCAAGAACTTCTGAAGTTCCTGAGGATGTTCTGCCAGAGGCATCCCAGGACTGGGTGAGGTTTTTGCCCTGGGCGGAATACACCCAAAATTCCTTTAACACTAGAGTTCCTTACTTTTCTAAATCCTGAGGACAGAGCCCCTCCCTACACTTGACCATTAGGTGATTCTCAGCAGCCCTTTGTAATGTAAATGATTGCATTTAGCATGTGCATGTTAGACACAGATTGAGAGAGAGAGATTCTATGCAAAGAGTTTGAATCGAAATGAAATGATGTCTAAGTAGTAGTTTTTACAGCCTTCCCTAAATCACGACCTTCAGATTAGGATTATTTAGATCATGGACCAGAAATCCTGTTTGTATTTCGTGCGTGCAGGAACACATAGGTGGCCGGTTGCGTTTTTTTATAACATGCTCGACCTGGCAGCAATGAACGCACACACTAGATCAACAGAGAGCAGGCGAGAATTTGTGCATCACCTTGCAGTAGAACTTCGACATCGTTGTTGAAAAAACTGCAGCGTCCCCAGACTACTCCCGGAAAAAAGACTCAGTGCCAAGTTCCAGAGAGCTGCAACCGGAATCACAGCACAGACCGGTGTGCAGTTTGCGACAAATACACATGCCATAAGTGTAGGAAGGACAGTGTAAAAAATGCTAGATATCTAGTATTTGTTCATCAGAAAAAAATAATAAAACGGCATTGGTTCTGTATGGCTGTGTCTTTTCTTTCATTCAGTATTCGGCCATATCGTTCGTTTCGGATTATGTATTGGCAAGGCAAAGGCAAATGCAAAGAAACATTTTGACAATATATTTACTAATTAAAAACTATGATATTGTATATAATTACTCCATATTATGCTATACTGCATAAACATGCCTAAGAGCAACAGATATACATGCCATAAGACAAAAGCCGCACAATGAGAACGATTATACGCTCCAGTATTCTAAACACTTTTCACAAGCACAAACATGAATTCAAAGCACAATACACTTTGAATAAATATTATTCATATTAATATTAAATAATATTTAGTAGTAATTTAATAGTATTTAGCTATTTTAATTACTATTTGGCAATAACAATTAATAGCTATGTCTGTTTTTACATGCACCCAGGAGATCTGTTTTGGAAAATGACTTGTCAAAGCAAACAAAATTAAATATTCACTTTAACAATATATTTTTAGATAATTGTAAAGCTGGGAGTAGTGATCTTTCTCTCTTGCAATGTTTCAGCAGACTTCAGGAATAGGATCCCTTCAAGAATCCCTTCAGCGGAGTCATTTACATGTCTATAGGCACTTATTCATTGACAGCAGGGGTGCGGGGGATTTTCTCTGGAGACTCACCTCATAGCTAGTGTTAAACTCTACACAACTAACCTTACCCCCTTTCAGTGTGTCCTAGGTTACCAGCCTCCATTGTTCCCATGGGACGCCACCGAAACAGACACACCGGCTGTGGATGCGTGGTTCAAGAAGTCCAAATGCATGTGGGCACTCACCAACCAGACCATTGGCAAGGCCATCAAGCAGATGAAGAAGTTTGCAACTGACGTGGGGGTAAAATCCCCACTTTTCGCCCCGGACAAGGTCTGGGTTGCTACAAAGGGCCTTCTTCCCATGTTCGGCAAGAGAAAGCACGCCCCCCACTACTTAGGCCCATTTCCCATAGTTAAAAGCGTCAATGAAGTCACTTATCGCCTTATGCTCCCCCGTCATTGTAGAATTTATCCTACATTCCACGTCAGCCAGTTGAAACCGGCCCAGGATGGACCATTGACTGAAGCTGGGACCCAAGCTCCAGAAACAGTGGAGGCTGAGGGTGAGGTCACCTTCATGGTCCGCGATATCCTCGACTCCAGGCGCAGAAGAGGTCAGATTGAGTATCTAGTGGCTTGGGAGGGGTATAGTGCTGAAGAAAACAGTTGGGTCTCAGTGAGGGACATTTTAGATCCACTCCTCATCTCTGACTTCCACCAGAGACATCCCAACAAGCCTGCATCTTGCAGGCCTGGCAGGCCCAGTAGGAAGAAATCAGCTCCCGGAGGTAGCCCTTTGAGGGAGGGTTCTGTTACGTCAGCGGCCACTAGGGGCCGCCACTCTCCCCCAAGGTCTAGCTCACGAAGAGGTAGAGGGAAACCTACTTCCGGGGTCCTATAATCCACCTGCGCCCTATCTGGGAGGAGAGCCCTCATTGGCTCTCCCTCCTTATTTAGAGCATCTTCTTGCTGGGCTTCCCTGTGGGTCAATGCTCATCATACCAACTCTTCCGACGAGATTCCGTTCTGAGAGCTAAGTTATCTTCTTGTTGTTTCATATCTTTCCGTTTAATGCTTAGCTTAGTTTTCTCATGTGTTGTGTATTTCCTTGACTCCAATCTGAGATATACTCTTACTAATTTGTTTATTATTCTCGGTTCTGTTTGTGTGCAGATTCCCAGCCAGAGAGTGGCGCTGGACTGAACCTTTTGTTGGAGCACGGACAGAGTTACCACTTCAGCGCCGTTTTGTGTTGCTCCTTTGTTTTCTTTAGTTGCTCCTGAACGTTAGTTCGTTGTTAAAAGCCTCATTGAATAAACTCTGCATTTGCTTCCTAAAAATACGGTTTCAGAGTACCTCCTTACAGGTGTACTCACTTTTGTGATACACTGTAGCTTTAACTTAAGTTTGTGGATTGCACAGTGAACTGTGCTGTGTGAAGTAGATGTTTTTTTTTTTTATTAGTACCACTTACTTTTCTAGCCTTTTATTGCCCTGTCCCAACTTTTTTGAGATGAGGTGCTGCCATCTAGTTCAAAATGAGCTAATATTTTTCATGAAATGGTAAAATGTCTCACTTACAACTTTCTGATGTGTTCTGTGTTCTATTGTGAATAAAATAAGGGTTTATGAGATTTGCAAATCATTCCATTCTGTTTTTATTCATGGTGTAGTTTTAAGTTCAAACTACCTTATCCAGTAGGTAACTATCTGACTTGACTTTAAAGGGTTTCACAGAACAACAGCAACGAAAAATTTGTGAAACCTCCCACTGTCTCAAGTCTCAAAGGTAAATCATTGCTCATGATGCTCGAATGGATCCCTGGTGTGGAGCCACAGGTCCAACATAACCAGATTCAACAATACAAACTCCTCATGGGACACCGTGACAGATGGAAAATAGAAACTCCCCAAGGTGCTAATTACTAATTATACCAACAGTACAATCAGCCAGTCATAACCAATCATGTCTTACACTGGCTTGCATCATGCTCAATAAACAGAGGAACTGTGGATTATATCAATCCTATAAATAGTTTCTATTCCCTTAGTGGATAATTCAAGTAATAATTCAGTTGTCCCATGAAAAAATATACTTTGAATTTGAAGGGTGTACTCTTTTTTGTGATACACTGTATGAAACTATTCAAACAAATGATTGGAACCAACAAAATGGAGTGAAAATAGGAGGTAATCACCTGATCTAAATCTACATTAAAGAAAGACAGATTTGAGATGCTAATATGATGTACATAGACAAATGGGAAAATGATCACTTAAAGTAGTCTGCTGCCTCATCAAGAAATACAACCTTAAACTGTATAAGGCAAAGAGGAAGTCATACATTAAATTTGTGCAGAAATTCTGGTGAGTTCTCTGGGCCCAAAGTTATCTGAGATGAAATAATAGACAGTGGATATGTGTCCTGTGGTCAGACAAGTCCATGTTTCAGCTTGTTTTGGGGGAAAATGGATGTTAGATTCTAACAGATAACCTAAGCTGCAAATAAAAACTGTAAAAAAATTGTCATTTTCTGGCAGCTGGGGTGCCAGGAACATAACATGAAAATGTTAGGTGGTGATCTCACATGTTGCTCAATAGCACTCAATAACACTACCCGGGATTTCTCGATCCTGAGGACATCACCCCTCCTTCTTTTAAAAAATTAGAGAGCCATCAGCCAACTCTCATTATGGAAATTAATGAGAGAGGACCAGTGAGTTGCTGCTAGTAAAATCTCTCTCTTTCTCCCTTTCTCTGTCAATGTATATACAGTGATGTGCATGAATTTGTTCATTGAATGTGTTTATGTTCATATTTTTTCATGAGATTGAATGCAGCTCACATTTTATTACAGTTTTATGTGGTCATTTTGGCATCACCTCCCCATAAACACATAAATGTGCAGAGAGCATGCACATACACACACACACACACATTCACAAATATAATCTGCTTGCCTCCTAGCATTCCCAATCAATTGTTTTTTTTTTTTTTTGCCAATTTATTGCAATCAGTGTGGTTTGTTATGAAACGGTAAATCGAGGAGATACTGGAGATGCAGATGCAGAACTAAAGTCACTTTTAATTACATAAATCTTGGGAGCACCCAGGCGCGGTGCTCGGGCGTATCCAATCCAATCCAATCAGGTCAATGTTTCCTGCCACAGTCCGGAAGAGACGACCTATAAATAGGGAAAGAAACCGGAAATAGGCGGGACTAGCGAGAGCGGAAACGGAAGTGGGCGTGGTCTTGTGGTTCCTAACATGGTTAAGAAATGTATGATAAATAATGTAATGTTTAATTACTTACAAACTGAGTAATAAATGCTCTTAAACAAATTAAGAAGATGCGTTGGTTTTTAATGTAACTTAGTGTTTTGAAGAAAATGCCACAACTATATATTTAAAATATTAAATTAGTTGAAGAAAAAAATCTAAAATTTTCCTGGGACCCCCTAGCGCCCCCCTGGCGCCGATACTGTTCTTCATCTTAATATATAAGATATAATATATGCAAGATATTCAATATCAGAATCAGTATCAGAATCAGCTTTATTTCGGCAAGTATGTTTACACACACAAGGTGTGAATTTGGTTCCGGTTGATGGTGCCTCTCTAGTACAATATAATGATACATATAATTTAAGGCTATACAACATACAAAATCTATAAAATAGTGATACTAAGGTGCAGTGTGCTTTGTAGTGCAACAATAATGTGCAGTGTGTGATGTAGTGCAAAAACAATAATGTGCAACATTTAGTTGAAGATGCGTGTAGTGTTATTGAGTGTTATATTTATAACCTTATAAGACAGGGGCACCACCTGGATTTATTATGTTTGGAAATTAGGAAAACCAAATCAATTACCTTTTTCTCAGTCTCATCCTGATGTTGCAAGATTACAGATAAATTGGACCACACAAGAAACATTCAAGAATCAATAAATGAGAATTAATTGGGAAATATTCAGAATAAAAATATGATAAATAGACTATATAACTATATATATCTAAGAAATAAAAATAAGAATAAAATAAAAATTATATATAATTTATTATATATAAATTATTATAAAGAATAAAAATAAGAAATTAATAACTTGTTTCTAAACTAGTGGATCAGGTACTCAGATCATAAGGATAGTCTATGGTGGGGAAAATGGATTTTAAATTGGAATGTAAGTGGAGTAAATGGGGCAAAATGGAGATAAAAAGAGAGGTTAAAATGGTCAGACTAGCATGTTGCCAAACCACATCCACAGCCACAGCTTTTAGTAAAGATCCCACTTGTCTGTTTGAATACTTGGTTGCAGTATGACACCCAAGAATCGGTTCTGATACGAAAATGTTGCCGGAGTTCTTTCTCAATGTGCGGCGCACAAGCTTCTGATGAAACAGGGTGTTCATGATTATTTTTATTTTTATTTTTTTTATTAAATTTTTTTGGGGGGTGTGTGTGTGGGGGGGGGGTGTTCCCTGATTTTCTCCCTAATTTCTCCCTAACATCACTCCCTCTCCCCCTGTCACACGACAAGAAGGGCATAGCCTTCGCGTGCTTCCTCCAACACACGTGACGCCAATCGCTGCTTCTTTTCCAGCTGTGGCTCATGCTTGGGGTGTTTGGCCAATCCAGGGGGTCTGCTTTGAGGTCAGGGTATGTGTGTGTATGTATGTGTCTGTGTAGATCCTCCTGGGTGTGTGGGATCATACTTAAAAGCAGACAATGGTTTATCTTCACACCACAGAGGTGATGACATTGAGGTGTAGCCAGGAGCAGGTCAAACACAACCAATTCATATGCTCAATACTGATGCCTTTCTTTGGGTATTATGGATAAATGTGCATAAACAGTTAGTCTAGGATAGGTTAAAGCTGCAGTGGGTACCCTGAATAAAAATAACTTTTTGTCATACTTGATAAATCTCTCATTATATATTGACAGAAATACATGAGACACCAAATTTCACTCGTTCCTTCTGTGTCCTTAATGCCATTGGCAGGAATACACAGTGTTCAAATCAAAACAACAAATCAGATCTAGCAGGATAATCTAACAGTGTGTCAAGCACTGCTCATTAATACGCCACCCTACCTCACACAGGCACCAGGAGCTTTCCAAATGCAATGGTGGATTGCAACACCCATCTCTGCTTTGACAGCAACTTTTTACATAGCAAAGACAAGATAAAATTAAATAATTAGACAGCGATAATACAAGGGTAATCATTACAGTGGCTCTTCAAAGGTGGGACCTTAAATGATGGCAGGGAAACCAACCTAAAGAAGAGCTCTACTGGGGTTACAGTTTCTAAGGAAAGACCTAGCTCAAAGAAGAGAGATAATGGATAACTGTTGAAAGAGAGTCCAGGGATGATTCAGACACTAATCAGGTTGTATGTTTACATGGACAGGCACATTTTTTATGTTGCCGGGTACTATAATGTGATTTTCATTGATTACTTGGCCAGTGTCAGGGATGGTTTGTACTGCCTAGATGCTCAGAATCAGGACAGATGCAATCTGCCTTGGATCAAAGACCAGAGGATGTTATTGATGTTGTCTGTCTGAACATTCAGTCTGACAAGTATATCACTGCTGATGTAGGTAGCATATGGTAACTGTGGGATAACCAAGAAGAAGGGCATGGCAACCTTGAGCCTGATTCAAGGATACTTTATTGTCATTAGCATCACATGTGGTATATGGGGTGGAATGAAATTGTGATTGTGATGTCAAGGTCCCAGTTTCACCCAAAGAGCAATACTGTTAGGAATCAGTCCGAAACCCGGAAGTGCGGAAGCAAGTGCGGAGATTTATTCACAGTAAATACAAAATGTTGGAGTGAGGTAGCAAAACAACAAACAAAACGGGAACATAAACTGAGCCGCTGAGTCCTTGATCCAAAAACGTGATCCTCGCTCTGGCCCAGTGTTCTGTAAAACAGCAGTTCTCAAACTTTTTAAATGTGGGGCCCCCTTTGTGGATGGTAAGTGCCACTGTGCCCCCCCCGGCCCAAAAATAAA
>JANCOA010455357.1:0-16005 GCA_024363135.1 Leptodoras oyakawai | reverse complement strand
TTGCTGTCTCTGCCACCTCAGTACCATGTGAAAGGGTTTTCTCCAAAGCTGGAGAGGTCCTACCAAAAAAGAGAAACTGCCAGCACCTCTCCAAGGAAAAATAATTCCCAAAAACACACTCCTAAACCTTGTGGAAAGCCTTCCCAGAAGAGTCTAAGCTGTTATAACTGCAGAGGGTGGAATGACAGCATCTCAGCCACAAAGTGATAGGCTAAAATGACAGAGCAGGGTCAGCGGATGCCTAGGCACTTAGTGTGCAGAGGTCACCAAATTTATGCAGAGTCAATTGCTACAGACCTCCAAATTTCATGTGGCCTTCATATTAGCTCAAGAACAGTACATAAAGAGCTTCATGGAATGGGTTTCCATCGCCAGGCAGCTGCATCCAAGACTTACATCCCCAAGAGCAACACAAAGCATCGGATGCAGTGGTGTAAAGCACGCACCCACTGGACTCTATAGCAGTGGAGATGTGTTCTCTGGAGTGACGAATCCTGCTTCTCCATCTGAGGTATGAGTGCCAAGTGTAAAGTATGGTGGAGAGGGATTATGGTGTGGGGTTGTTTTTCAGGAGTTGGGCTCGGCCTCATAATTCCAGTGAAAGGAACTCTTAATGCTTCAGCATACCAAGAGATTTTGGACAATTTCATGCTCCCAACTTTGTGGGAACAGTTTCTTAGTTTCTCAGTTTATCCAAAATACCAATAAAAGCCTCTGCTGTCACAGTCCTTGCATTATTTTACTCTCTCTGTTTGTCTCTCCCCAGAGCCTGCATGCACTGCCCTCACCTGTCCCTGCACATGCCTTGGCTCACCTCCTCATCCTTGATTTCACCTAGTAAAGATTCTTACCCTGACTTCTGCCTCATGTCTTGCATTTGGGTCCTTTTGCTGTATTTCTCCCTAACACTCTGAATTCATAGTAACTTCACATATACATGCAGATCACCCATGCTATGGGCACTGATACACCCCAATGCCATCAAATTATTTATAAATATTTAGCAGCGGTTTCCATAAATGGCTTTTGTGCACCAAATTTCCCCTGACTCTTTACATGAATCTTGTGAATCTTTACATGATATTATGAATTATGTAGATGGAGAAAGACCTACATTCTTGCAATCTTCACTGAGAAAAATTGTGTTTGAACTGACTGACAATTCTATCCTGAAATTTGGCACAAAGTGGTGAACTACAATTACTTGAAAGGTCTAATCCTTTGGTGGATGGTCCTTTTATACTCACCTCACCTGTTAGCAGTTAAACTGCTAATTGTGGAACCTTTGAATATTACTTGTAGAAACATTTCAGTCTTATTTTGATCTGTCCCAACTTTTTTGATTTTGTTAACAAATATAATTAACTTAATTATTGAAAAAATGAAAGTCTTTTCTTTGCCCTTTAAGTAAAGGAATGTAAGAGAGAATTAACAAATTACAAATTTTAGTTTTCAGTATTCTGTATTTTTTCATGATATTTGGATATTGTTGCCTAATGGCTATGCATACATTTCTGTGTTGGATTTTGCATCTGATCAACTGTTGCTGTTGCTAAATATTTGCTTGGTTCTTGGTTAACAAGAGTAGGACCTGATGTGGTTTTCTGCTTTTGTAAACCAGCCACCCCAATGTTTGACATTTTGTGCATTTTGAGATTTTTAACCCCACCACTGTCACTGAGATTATTTGAGTTACTGTATCCTTCCTGACAGCTCAAAGCATGCTGGACATTATCTTCTGGTCTATTTTAAAAAGAAGACATTTGAACCAACAGAACTGTCACTCACTCAGTGTTAACTCTGTTTTTCACACCATTATGTGTAAACTCTAGAGACTGCTGTATGTCAAATTCTCAGGAGAGAAAGAGTTAAACAGTTTCTAAAATACTCAAACCAGCCATTCCACCACATGATTGGCTGATTACATAACTGTACAAATGACTATCTACTAAAATTAGTGTATGTGGTACCCCTGTCCCTGCAGAGCAGACGCTGAACTGATGTTAAGTGACTGTATCATTATGGTAGTGTGGAAGCAAAAGATTGACAGTACGATAAATCATGTCAGAGATTTTTCCACCTTTTATGTGAAATCAAAAAGTATACTAAAAACAAGAAAAACAATCAGATAACTTTTAGGCACATTGCATACATGTGCATACCCCTAAACTAATTCTTTGTTGAACCACGTTTTGATTTTATTACTCTACTCTGCCTTTCTGAGTAAGAGTTAGCATGGCACATTTGGGTTGGCAATATCTCCCCAATGTTTATCGCAAAAGCATTCTAGATCTGTAAAATTGTGAGGGCATCTGTGCACAGCGCACTTCAGTTTTTAAACATTTACGGCATTTGGCAGACACCCTTATCCAGAGTGACTTACATCTTATTTTTACACAACTGAGGGTTAAGGGTCCCAGCTCAGGGGCCCAGCAGTGACAGCTTGACTGTGGTGGGATTCGAACTCACGACCTTTCGGTCCATAGTCCAACTTCTTATCCACTGAGCTACACTGCCCACAACTCATTATCACAGCTGGTCTGAAAATAGTCCACCAACCAAAAATGTCCAGTCACCAGCATCCTGTAGGCAGCATCCTGTGAGCACTGATGAAGGATTAGAGGATCACTAACACAAACTGTGCAACAACGGATGAGCTACAGCTGTCTCTGACTTTATATATAAAGGGTGGAGCAACTCACACCAGTACAACACATGTTAACACATCATCACCACATCAGTATCACTGCAGTGCTGAGAATGATCCACCACCCAAATAGTACCTGATCTGTGGTGGTCCTGACCATTAGTGAACAGAGTAAAGGAGACTAACAAAGTATAGCAACAGATGGACAGATGTTTGTAACTGTAGGACTACAAAGTGCATCTATCTGGTAAGTGGAACTGAGAAAAGGAGGTGGTCATAAAGTTATGCTTGATCAGTGTATGTCTGTTCTTCTATAGTTTGTTCAACATAATTATGTCACAGTTGCCTGTGCACTGCTCTTTAACTCACATCCTTGCTCTGTGCAGTCTTTCACTAAATATTTCATTAACTGAAGTTATTTCCCTGTATCTGAATGATTTTATGCGTTGTGCTGCTGCCACATGATTGGCGAATCAGATAACTGAATGTGCAGGTGTATAGATGTTCATAATAAAATGGATGGTGAGCGTATATATGTGTTCTTTTATAGTTTCAAGCAGTTAGCAGATTCTGCCATTGTTGCACAATTATGTTTGCATTTTCTTTAAAAATAGGTCTCTGGTTATTATTTCCTGCATTTGCGATGCTGTTTCTCCTCCTGTTGTTTTCAGAATATCATTACCATTACAGCATCACAGATCTGTCCTAATACTGTGTACTGGCCTTGTATGGAGATTTCTGATAGGCTTCTCCAGTCAGCTGCATTTCTAATTGCTTAATTTAACATTAGACAACAAATGCCAAATGGAGCGTATTCTGTTAGCAAGATCATGTTCATATATGAGGTCTGTCCAGAAAGTAATGAAAATGAAATTTGCATGCTCCATTGGGCTTGGGATGATTCAAGGTTTGTTAGACTGGAATCTTGGCTAGGACAGTAGGAACCTGTTTAATTTTCATTATAGCCTTAGCAATGCACAGATGATTGTTTTTCACAGAGCCCTCTTTCCAGTAAACTCACAATCAGTGATGTCACAGTGACTAAAAGCACATACATGGCAATGAATTTGACATAAATAATTATAAAATGAGAAAAAAAACAAGCAAAACAATGCATTGCAATAGACCAGGCAGGAACCAGTAAAGCCAATTAGTCCTTTAGAGCAGCAACATGCTTGAAAGTTTCAACCTCAAGAGAGCAGTGCAGCAGAAGCTTTTATTCATGATTTTGTGTGGACTTACTATTACGTAAGTGTTCACTGGCTTCAGGTTGGAGAATAACTACTGGAATTTGTGCAAGTGAAAAAACCATTTGAAAAACAAAAGGTATTACAAAACATTATACATTTTTTTTATTCTGTTGTCACCAGCTGGTCTGTAATCACACAATAGTCTTCACTCATTGCTCCCCTTGTCATGCATCACCCACTCTTTCGGATGACAGCCCATGGATCTGTGAGTAATAACTAACGACTATGTGTGTTATTTTTGTGTATATGTTGCTTTTGTGTGTTTTGTGTATGAGTGTGTAGATGGAGGTGTAATTGTACATGTTTTGTGAGTTTGTGTTGTTTGTGTGTCTGTTTTGTGTGTCTCTTTTTTTTGTGTGCATGTCTGTGTGTTTTGTTTGTGTGTCTCTGTGTTTTGCATGTCTGTGTGTTTAAGTGTAAGTGTGCAATTGTCAGTCAGTCAGTCAGTCATTATCTGTACCGCTTATTCCCAGTTTTGGGGTCACGGGGGAGCCGGTGCCCAGCCGGCAACTCTGAGCGCAAGGGCAGGAACCAACCCTAGACAGGGCGCTAATCCATCGTAGGGCTAGTGTGCAATTGGTGGGATGAAATTACTTTTACTTTTGCTATATTGTTGATATGGCATGAGTGTGACAAGTGAGAGGGAGAGAGAGGGAGGAGGAGCCATTATGTGACATCATCTGTAGCAGTTGCACTTGAACTTTGAATTTGTGTGTTGTCATGGAGATGGAGCCACTACATCAGAGGAGGTGAGACTCGGTTTCTGTTGGGCACATTATAGAATGCTGGTTTGAGCTGATTTCTGAAGAAGAAAACAAGATTTTGTATAACTAACGAAAGGGAAAGTCCTTGACTATATAAAGACTGCATCCCTAACTTCTGTTCTTGAGAGAGACGGTCAGACCGTGTGCTCTCCTCAGTTGATGATAAAAGCGATCTTATTTGCACGCAACTGTCTGGTTGTGATTATTTCCACCAAAAGATCCAGAGTTGATTATTTTCCTTGACAATTTGGCACCCCAGATGGGACCTCTCGACTGGCCCTGGAACTAGAGGGATCCTCCGTTGGCCACGCACCACAGGACAAATGTCCGGCTCTCAACCCCACGCAAAAGGAGAGTATGTATGGGGACTTGGCTTTGCATCAACATTATTTATGGTCCAAACATACCCTTGGGTTTCCTGACAAGGGTAGTCTAAGTGAAAATCAGGTACAGCAGTTAAAAGAAACGCTAGAGAAGTTTGATAAACGCTGGGAAGAGATAGAGTCAGGGTCTTGTGGATGTTGCTGTATGTGTTGTTGTGCATGTTGCTGTCCTCGAAAGGAGCGACCTCCTTTTAGGCTGGATTGGAAGGCATTTAATGTTTGGGAAACTCAGTGTAAGTTAGATGAGGAGAATCACAAGAAAAAGCCAGTTAAGGAGAAAGGAAAGAGTTAGGGAAAGGCACATATGCGGAAACACTCTGAGGGAAAGTATACAGCTCCCCCTGAAAGCTCAAGTGTCCAACAAATGTTATTTCCCTCGCTAAAGGAAGATTTAGAGATGTCTGCCTATCCTTTTCTGCCACCCGATAACTTAGGTAACCCAGATCAGCATCAAGTTGTCTTTGAAGTTGCAGCCGCTCCGCCAGATCTCCCTCCGTAGCCAAACAGAGATATACCTCCAGTAGCACCGCACCTCCTCCTGGAAATCTGATTGCTTTAGCTTTACAAGAACTGACTGTTCAAGTTACTGAATTCTGGCAGCAACTGGATATGCAGAGACAGAGTGTTGCAGACATGAACAAGAAAGTTATGATAAGGGTGAAGTGCTTGCTGAACCGCCTAAGAGGTCCGCTAGGCTGTGTGAGAAATAAGGAAGCCCTTCATCCTCTGCAGAGGCGCCCCTGGAAGAGACTACTATGATCTTGATGGAAACTCCTGGTGTTTAGGATAAAGGGTAAAGGAGAAGGAACCATGAGTGTTGTACAGATGCCTATGATGGAGGTTATGGGCCCACAAGGAGTCCAACTGGTGCACTGTCCATGGACTCTCACAGACATTGCAGAAGCTGCCAAGACACTGCCGCCCCATTCTGCCGGTGGATGTAAATTTCATATTGAACTCTCTCGACTGGGATCACGATGACAATGGTCCCTTTCGTGATTGGCTGCAGAGAATGGCCACGTGCCTTGAACAGCGTTTTCCTGTCCGTCTGGACATGACAAAGATTTCTGACTGTAAACAAGCTGATGATGAGACTGTTGAGCAATATCTGGCAAAGTTGACCGAGGTTCACAACTCACACAGCAGCCTGACACCCCATGATAACCCTGAAGGGGCAGAAATAACTGCCTGGGAGGCTCATCTGCGCAACATTTTCATGAATGGACTGAGAAAGCCCATTGAAGAAAAGGTAAAGAGCTCATGCATTGAATGGGATTCAGGTAAACTCCCTCTCATTTGCAGACATGCCGTACATGCTGAACAGCTAATTAGAGATCAAGAGAAGAGAAAGGAAGAAAAAAGTCAAACCAGCTGCATGAAGCCACCCTTCAAATGTTCCAAAACTCTGGTCAACCACATTGGCAACAGGTCCGAGGCAGCGGCCGAGGCCGTGGGCGCGGTGGTGATGCACCCCAGAGCCAAGGAGGATGTTACATTTGTGGTTCTTTTGACCATTGGCAGCATGAATGCCCACAGCAAAATCAAACTGGAAGCACGCCAAACCCACAAGCATGATGTGAGACAGAAGAGGGGATGTTTGTCGGCCAATCCTCAGAGACACACACACACACACTTTCACTTCTCTCTTTATCACAGACTGATAAAACACATACACAGGATTTTTCTCAGGGCCAGTATTTGTTTGTGCCAGCATATCAGAAAATGCCATTGCTTACTTTGCAAGTTATGGGTCAGAATATTTCTTAGTACATTCAGGAGCAACACACTCAGTGATAAAAGCAGACTGCCTTTCCAAGGCCCCTCTTTCTAATAAGATAGTAGTTTCAGTAGGTGCAGCAGGAGTACATGTTTTGGAAAAACTCTCTAAACTTCTCCCTGTTGTGTTCGGGGAGGTAGAGTGCACTCATGCATCTCTTATCTCTCCCACATGTCCTGTTAATCTTTTGGCTAGAGATCTCATATGTGTTTTCTCTTTCTCCCGATTCAGATGAACATGGTGTTCGAGTTACCAATATAGCACACCAGTGTGTCCAGTGGGGCCTTGGACCTCCACTCTATGTCTATGCTTGGTGTTTCCTGCCCTCTCCTGACAAACCATCTGCATTTCTGTTAGAAAAAACTAAAAAAGTCTGTTCTCCTTTTTCTGACTACATGCATGAAACTGATCTGCATTGCACTGCTGTCGTCCACCAAGGTCCAGATCCTGTGTTTGAGGTAGCATAGTCCTTCCAGGTACCCACTCCTGGGTACCCTTCGCGCAAACTGTTGACCACCGCAACAGGTGCATGTTGTCTGTTCTGTTGCAAACTCATGGTGACCGTCAATGCCCCATAGCTTACTTCTCAGCCAAACTAGAACCCTGTGGCTGCAAGCTTACCCTTGTGTTTACAGTCTATTGCCGCCACTGAAAAGGCTGTAGTAGCCTCTCTCCCCTCTAACCCTTTTGGTTCCTCATGCTGTTGCTATTCTGCTAAATGACCATAAGACCTCACACCTATCCACACAAAGATGGTTAAGGTATCACAGTGTTTTACTTGACATGCCTAACATCACGATTAAGCGTTGCACAGTTTTGAACCCAGCTACTCTCCTACCCACACCCGATGACGGAGAACCACATGATTGTTGTAAGGTTGTTTCACAGGTTACCAGCCTTCGTCCTGATTTAACTGATGTTCCTCTTACTAACCCTGATTTTGTTCTTTTTGTAGATGGCTCCGCCTCAAGGGATCCTTCCCAGCACTAACCGTGTGGGTTTTGCCTGTTCTGCCTCTGACGCTTTGGTTTCAGGTCACCTGCCATCCAACTACTCAGCACAGGCTGCTGAGTTGCTATGCTGCTATGATTGCTCTGACTGAAGCATGTAAGCTTGCAAAAGGTTCTTCTGTCACTATCTATACTGACAGCCGCTATGCTTTTGGTGTTGTGCATGATTTTGGTACAATTTGGCGCCAGCAAAATTACCAGAAAAAAAAAAGACATCCTCAAATGATCCTGTGGCATTGCGTAATGCTCGTGCTGATGCTGCGGCTAAAGCTGCTGCCTCCTCCTCCTCCTCTCAGTGTTTTCTGTCTATTTCTTCTCCTCCCTCCTTTTCTGTTTCAGATATTCAGTCAGCTGATAAGAAGATATGGTCTGCGGCTTCTTGTTCTGCTACTTCTGGGGTTTGGCGAACTCCAGATGGCATTCCCTGTCTGCCTTCTGTGTATTTTCCTTATTTTGCATCTCTGATGCATGGGAAGGACCATGTGTCAAAAAGGGGTATGATAGCACAAATGGCAACACACTGGTTTGCACCTGGGTTCACAACAATCGCCACCAATTTTTGTGAAAAATGTGCCTCATTTTCTACAACACAATTCAGGGCATAGTAGAAAACAGCCACAAGCAGCACACCCGAAACCCTTACAGCCATTTGACCATCTCCAATTGGATTTTGTTAAGCTGGACCAGTGCCAAGGAAAAAGGTACTGTTTAGTAATGGTGGACATCAATGGTGGTTCTCAAAGTGGGTTGAAGTCTTTCCAACAGCAAAACAAAATGCCTGTGCAGTAGCAAAAGCATTAACAGTAGAGATTATACCAAGATAGAGTATTCCGAGGAGACCACGTGACCTGAACGGTGATGGCTGCTTAGACTCTAGCTCGGTCCTTACACCTCTCTTAATTCGTTTTTCACCTTGGTTTAATTTTCCAAATCGATCTTACAATTGAAATAAGTATGGATGACACTCCTGGCGACAAAGATTTTCCAATTTTTTCATCCACCCGGTCTCAGAGACTCAAAGACAAGAAAAAACAAATTCCGGAGCCCTCTGAGGAGGAAGAAACTAGCAATCATGCTAACACCTCAACACATATAGCCATTCTTACAGAACTTAAATCTATCAGTGATCGGTTGGATAATATAGAGGGCCGTCTCCAAGTTATCGCTGGCTCAGTCGCCTCGGTGGAAACTTCATTAGCCACATTTGTGGCTCTTGTTACCGCTACAGAAGGCAGACTGGAGGAAACCGAGAACAGAATCTCGGCTACGGAGGACTGTCTAATCACACACGAAGACCAAGTTACTAAATTACTTAAAACAACAGTTCTTACAGACAAAGGTGCATCCTGGTACGATTCCTACGGTTCACCACTAAAGAAGCTATCTTAAGAGCGGCACTGAAAAAACAGTCAGTCTCTCACAATGGATCATCTCTGCGCTTCTCCACTAAGCTCTAGGCTGATGTACTACGCAGACACCGTGGGTATTGTTCTTTGACACCATCAGGTTTCCGTGTTACATCGATGGTGCTATCTTGTTCCGGGGTGAGCCCTGTCAGTTGGGGATAGGGTCGGGGTGGGGGGTGACTTTGTTTATGTTGTTCTTGTTGTTTTGGGTTATTTATTTTCTTCTTTGTTTATTGATCCGAGGATTTGTGTCTCTCCATTTGTTGATGTAATTATAATACTACACATCTTTAATTTACATTGTTATCACTTAAGGTTCAATAATGTGTAGTCCGCTTAAATTTTTTAACATGGAACGTGAAGGGCATAGGGGACGGAGTGAAAAGGAAAAAAATTCGTACATTTCTCAAAAAACAACATTCCAACATAGCATTATTAGAGGAAACACACTTGTTTGACAAGAACACCTGATACTCAAGAGGGACTGGGTCGGTCAGATATATTCATCATCTTATAACTCGGAAAAAAAGGGGTACAGCTATACTTATACATAAAAACACCCCATTTATCATGGAATCAGTGGAACAGGATAAAGAAGGAAGATTTGTTTTACTTACAGGCCTCATATTTGGACAACACATTACGATCCTGAATGTTTATGCACCAAATGAAGATGACCCTAAATTTTGGTCACATTTAATTGTATTGTTTAATGAATCTTGTAAGGGTCTTGGATTTCTGGGCAGTGACTTTAACTGTGTTCTAAATGCTGGTTTGGATAAATCCCCTTCACTCCGCATCGCCAATATTAAATCAGTTAAAGTACTTCGAAATTTGATTGACCAGTCAGGTCTTGTAGACATCTGGAGGGAACTGCTTCCCATGACTAGAGATTACACGTTCTATTCCCATCCTCATGGCTCCTATTCGAGATTGGACTACTTCCTTATAACAACTAATAGTACACATCTGGTAAAAGACTGTCAAATAGGTCCTATTTTATTGTCAGATCATAGCCCAGTATATTTGGATATTGTATTAAATTTAACGGTTTTGAGAATTCCCCAGTGGCGATTTAACACACTTTTGTTAAACAAGGAAGAGTTCTCTGTTTTTGTTAAAGATTAAGGATTAAGGAATACTGGCAAAACAACAGCAATTCTCCAGTTACAGTGAAGTCAAATGGGATGTCTTCAAAGCTACTTTAAGAGGTAATTTAATTTCTTATGCATCCTTACAGAAAAAACTCAGGGCTGAAAACCAGAGAAATCTGGAAGCTGAAGTAATACGATTAGAGCAACAACACAAGCAAACACAATCAGATACGATTTGGCCTGCATTGGTGAATGCTAAATTGAAATTAACCTTGATTATACTCACCATATATCAAAGTTGCTACTTTTCTCTAAACAAAAATACTATGAATTCGGAAATAAACCCAGTCAGTTATTGGCTCACCAGCTTAAATTGCAACAAATTGAACGATCTATAAAAGCTATCAAAACCTCCTCTGGTAATATTACCCATGATCCTCACATCATTAATGATACTTTCCGCAATTTTTTAAAATCATTATATACATCGGAATGTAGCAGCTCATTCTCAGAAATATTGAATTACCTAGACAACATATCTCTTCCTAAAATTACAGAAGTAGACCAGACATATTTGAATCTCCCCTTTTCGTTGGAGGAGATCTGGGAAGCCATTAGGGCCATGCCCTCGGGAAAAACACCTGGCTCTGATGGCTACTCAATCGAATTTTACAAGAATTTTTGGCCAGACTTATGCCCTATTTTTATGCCCATGATTAATAATATTCTTAGAGAAGAATTAATACCGGGCTCCTGGAAAATGGCACATATTAAGCTTATTGTTAAAAAAAGATAAAAATCCAACAGAATGCACCTCTTACCGACCGATTATTCTGCTTAATGTAGATTATAAAATCTTAACTAAAGCATTGTCCCGCAGATTGGAATTTTTTTTCCCAAACATTATTAAACCAGATCAGACAGGATTGACTAAATCCAGATATGGATCTGACAATGTTCATTATGTTCTTAATATTATAAATCTCCTTACTAAAAGAAATGACCCTGTATTAATTGTCTCGCTGGATGCTGAGAAAGCATTTGATAGGGTAGAATGGAAAGTTATTTTTGCATTAATGGAGAAAATTGGACTAGGGAGCAACTTTATAAATATAGTTAAATTGTTATATAACGACCCCTTGGCCTCTATAAACACAACTGGTCTTATCTCTGATAGTTTTCCAATTAAAAGAGGCTGTAGACAAGGTTGTCCTCTTTCACCCTTACTGTTTGCCCTAGTAATAGAACCCCTTGCCGAATATATTAGATCCAGTCCCATTGTTTCGGGCGTCTTAGTGTGAGAAACAGACCACCGTATCTCATTATTGAGACGACATACTATTATATTTAAAGGACCCAGTGACATCTGTTCCTGAAATTATAAATTTGATTGCTAGTTATAGTGTTTTATCTGGTTATAAAATCAAATTTGATAAATCTACAGCTATTAAGTTGAATATTTTGGACAATACTAAATTAAATACACCATTCCAACTGACAAAGGTAGGCTTTAGATATCTAGGGATTATTATTACTCCTGACTTGAACCAGTTATAAAGATTCAACTACCCCCATCTTCTAGGAATCATAAAGTTTAAAAAAAATAAAATAGAATGGTCATTCCTACCCATTACGTTTCAGAACTACTGGAGGGGGATTCAGGGGATTTGTGTAAGTTATGTGTAGAGTATGTGTAGTGTAATTGCTAGAGAGACAGAAATAGCCGGAGACAAATTCCTTGTGTGTGTGAACATACTTGGCAAATAAACCTGATTCTGGTTCTGGGTTCTGATCTGACCATACAAAAAATAACCAGCATACAACTCGATATGTCTCCAATAGTGTATCTTTTAAATGCTGTAGATTCTGCATTGGACAATGATACCATAAGTCTTTTACATATCTTATTCTATCTGGCTAAAAAGTGTATCTTATTGTTATGGTCAAAATCAGACATTCCTTCTGTGGAAATGTGGGTAAAGCACATTGCTAAATGGTTACCCATAGAAAAGATAACCTACGATCTACGTCAGAATTCAGAAAGATTTGCTAGAATTTGGTGCCCTGTACAATTATATCTGGAATCGATTAATAAAGTCTAATATATTTTCATAGCTCCACACAGACACCTTACTATATGGCATCTCCTTTGCACTATGTTTCACGTTTGTTTTGTATTTGGACAGGACGTAGACAAAGAGACATTTATAATTTTTGTATTTATTACATTTGGGAATCACGGGTCTTGGTCTGTTCTCTATGTGTGTACAGTTTGTTTTGTGGCCTCGGATCTTGTATATGTATATGTATATCTTTGTACTTTGAAAAGATATAAAACCCAATAAACATATGTTTAAAAAAAATTAAATAAAAAAAGATGGGGTATTTCTAGGAGATTGTCCAGTGATAACGGCCCTGCCTTCATAGCAGAGGCCTTAAAAGCACTCACTCATTACTATGGCATGGCTAGCGCTGGAGCAGTGGAAAGGGAGAATGGCATTCTAAAAAACAAACTAGCCAAATGCTATGCTGAGACAGGCCTGAATTGGGTAAAGGTAGAGATCCTGTTTGGGTGCCCTCCAAACGTTGCAGTGGGACAAGGAATAGACCTGATGGAAACTTCAGAGGACATGCTTGCTTATTGTACTGCTCTGCACAAGTCTTTGTGTTCTGTTTCCAAACAGGTGAAAGCAGTCTTACCACAGCCTTGTTCCTTGTGCTGATTTTAAGAGTTTTTGAGTTTTGTTGTGCTGAGTTACAGGAGCATATTGACAGACGGGATTTTAGTTCAAATGGATCAGTTGTTCGTTGTGTTTAGCATAGTGATTAATGTTTGATTTTGTATTTTCGACAGATGATGCAGGGTTTTTGGGTCGATGATGTAGTTTAAGGGGTAAACAGTGAAGTAATGACAGGAATTTTATGAAAATCAATCTGAGAAGTTTGTTCCTTGATGTATAACTAACAATGAGTATTATAGGCATTTACTATATGCATAATTGTACTGAATGTAATAGTATAATTGTACTGAATGTAACAAGCTAAGGCTAAGGGAGACGGTAAGCTACAATAACAAGGAAAATGGACAGTATCAAAGAGCGAACACAAAGAGAGACAGTTACACAAACATTGAACACAAAGAGAGACAGTTAGCTGAGCTTAACAAAATAGAGGCTGCGGCTCAGTTAACACTGCCCAGGCGTTCAGAGCGGCCTAGCGTGCTAACGGAGAAAATGCTGGCATATCATAAAGACGAACTGATTAAAAGGGACAAAAAACTACAAAGCCTCTATGATCAATGGAAAGTGCTAATCAGAACATCCAAGGAAAGCCTAAAAACTGATTTATTAGAGCAAACTTTAGGTGCAATGGCAGATGATATTGAAAACAGATAGCAGGACATGATGAAAGTGTATAGTAAAATAAGGGAGCGTAGTACGCCATCTCCTGACACCAGACGCAGAATGGACTCATATGAAGCTGTAACTAAGGACATTATGAAAATACTTAATGAACGTATAGCAGCAATAGATGACTTTGACTCGGCTAGAGAAAGGCAACGTCTTCATCAGCTCCTGACACACCAATACCCCCACACTGCCTCTCAGTTAAGTGTTGGCAAGCAGTATGACACTTCAAGCATTGCAGCTAAAAGGATTGATGCAGCTGCAGAGTTAGCTGCAAAGGAAGCAGAATATAAAATTGTGCAAAGGGAAATTAGACAAAACGAAAAAAACATGAGACATAGTGGAACAACACAGAAAGGAATTGGATGTAGAAAAATCAGAGCTTGAGCGTTTAAAGGCAGAAAAAGATATGCAAGCTGCTCGTGCAAAACTTGAGATCTATGACAGAGAAATGAACATGAACATGGACAATCAGCAAATGCAAAATAATAACATGCTTTTCTCTGTTGACCATCAATTCTTTGATGAATCACTAGCACCCTGTACTAGCTCAGCTCGCTCATTAATGCTACAAAACAGTATGTCAATTCCCACAAATCCCGCTGCAAACAATCCAAACCAAAAGTTGTCAATCAAGCACCTCCTACAGACATTTCTCAACTGGCCCAAGCAATTAAAACAGTATAACCATAAACAGAATCCCAATGCCAATGCCTACAGTTTTCAGTGGTGATCCAATTAACTACATAGAATGGAAGGCATCGTTCACTTCACGTGTGGACTGCAAAGGCATCTCACCTGCTGACAAACTCCATCTGCTAAAAGGATATGTCACAGGCCCAGCACAAAAATGCCTAGATGCTGGGTGTCCACACAATTGTTAAAAGTCACGGAGTATCCGGATTGTGTGTGAGAGGTTATGACTCAGACTTTCACATTGATACCCCCCCTGCCCCCCCTTCCTTTTATACCAGTTAACTATGACAATATTAAGTGACACAGAAAAACAATGGCCCCACCTGACAGAAATCTCTGATAAGATACCACCTCTTCTAAGTTGTGATGTTGGATTCCTTATCAGATTTAACTCCCAGAACTCTAGCTCTAAGACAAGTTCTACTCGGAGAAGGCAATGAGCCCTATGCAATCCTCACGGACCTAGGATGTCCATATCCGTGCTTGGTGACACCACGTCAAGTTTGTGACATAGAGTCACAGTGAGGGAACTACCCCCTGTAACTGTAATGGATGTGATTAATGTGCTAGAGTCATATTTTAAGGACACAAAAGCAAGCCACTAAACTGTCTCACAAGAGGATTTCATCTTTTTGGACAAGCTCAAGGAAGGAATAAGGAAAAACAAACAAGGAAACTGTGAGGTGCCTCTACCATTCAAACAAAGGCCACATTTACCCGACAACAGAAAGTTTGCCGAAATCAGACTTGAATCAGACACTTGAAGCGAAAGTTCAACAAAAACGAGATATACAAAAGAGACTACATAACTTACATGAAAGACATTATTGAAAGGGGTGACGTCGAAGAAGTACACAATGAAGGAAAGCAAGGTGAACATTGGTACATACCCCATCATGGGATTTATTATCCCAAAAAGCCCACTAAACTACGTGTTGTATTCAATTGTTCAGCCAAACACAATGGTACAAGTCTAAATGATTATCTTCTCCAAGGGCCAGACCTAATCAATAATCTAACAGGCATCCTCCTACAGTTTAGACAACATCCTATTGCTCTCATGTGCGATATAGAAAAGATGTTCCTCCAGTTTTATGTCCACCAGTGTGAAGGACTGTTTTAAGTTTGACAACACTTTAAAGGATCAACCACCAACACGCTGAGGCATCTTATCAACTGTCGCATCCATCTATGATCCCCTTGGCTTCTTTGCGCCATACATGCTTAACGGAAAACGGATCCTGCAGGAAATGTGCCACCAAGTTATCAACTGGGATGACCCCCTGCCAGAAGCAGTGAGGCTAAGGTGGGAGAGCTGGCAATGTGACTTTGCCAACCTAGACAAGGTAAACATAACTCGCTGTTATTTCCCAGCTAGTTTTAGAGACCTTAAGGAAATGGAGTTGCACCACTTTTCAGATGCGAGTACAAGTGGTTATGGACAATGCACCTATTTAAGAGCCATAAATGTTAAGGAGGAGATCCACTATTCACTAGTCAGTCAGTCAGTCATTTTCTATACCGCTTATTCCCAGTTACGGGGTCACGGGGGAGCCGGTGCCCAGCCGGCA
>JANCOA010455274.1:0-16020 GCA_024363135.1 Leptodoras oyakawai | reverse complement strand
CACGGGGAGAACATGCAAACTCCACACAGAAATTTCCCAGGTCGCCCCACCCGGGATCGAACCCGGGTCCTTCTTGCTGTGAGGCGACGGTGCTACCCACTGTGCCACCGTGCCACCCAATGTCAGTATAATGTTACAAAAATACAAAATACATGTGGGAGATGTTCGATTTTGGTTACTTACCACCATAACTTACAACCAACAAGTTATCAATGTCTACTTCAGATTGTGATGTCATCTGATCATTAAAATTATGATATTGAGCAGATGTTCTGTTTAATGTACTGCTCCTTAGTGTTATAAGGTCATTCTCAGTCCTATGCTGCCATCCACTGGCTGTTGGTAGTGTTTCATGTTTAAGGAACCAATTGATGAAGTCATATTCATTGGACGTTATTCTATTTGAGAAACAGAACGTGGTGCACAACTATTTTATTTATTAGTTTTACCCTATTTCAATGACCATAAAGATTGAACTGGAATCTGTCATCTGTGTGGTTTGTTGGAGAGGAATTAACTCCCTGTTGACCCTGGCAAAGCATTGGGGCAGAACAGTACAGTAAAATGACCTCTTCTGGTGGGCTAATCTTCATGCCTAAAGGATAGAACGATATCACGGGAGCAACACACCCAAAAGAATCACTGCAGACCGATTATCTTCTCAAGTAACCAAGATAAGATTAATGTTGAGATGTCGAATAAGGCTTCGATCACAGGATCCATAAAAATGAGATCCAACGCGTCTTGTTTATCTAAAAAGTTCTTCAGGCTCCTCTGCTAGCAAAATAGCTGCTGCTCAAGCATAAGCAAAAGCAAAGGCTACAAGGACTTAACCAGCATTCGGCGCAAAAGAAAAAACTGAAATTAAAACAAGCAGAATTAGAGTTATAAAAACACTCTGCACAACAAACCATTAGACAATCCCAATTTACAACCCAGTGCTGCTTACCAGCAAAGAAGCACTGTGCATGGTCAGTTTAATGAAAACAAAGGAATGTCAGATTCATGGCCCGGTGTGAGCTTATCTCCACTGGGCCTATGTAGTTCAATGATCATCCCAAATGCTTTATTGCTTGGAGAGCATCTCCGAACTCAGAGACCTTAACCTATCAGCTAGTGAGCAGTTTGACCTTCTTGTGAAATGGTTAGGTAAAGACTCAATCATGCTAGATGCATAAGGACTGTTTATGTGAATCATCCAGAATATGGACTCAGTGCTGTAGGGGAATGGCTCTATGAGAGCCATACGAGACTTACTTATGGAAATACAGGCTGCTAAAGCTGATGGGGACCTGTTTGGCCTTAACTATCTAGACACGACCCTATTGTGCAGAAACTGCCATCCTACCTGCAGGAAAAGTGGCTCACACAAATTTTCAACTATAAGGATCAACATAGGATTTCCTATCCCCCATTTAGCTTCTTTGTGCATTTTGTGTGCCAACAGGTGAGAATGTGTAATAATTCTGGCTTTATGCTGACATCACCCAACAATGAACAGTCTGGTCATAACATGCCAGTGCTAAAGTTAGAGAGTCAGAGGGCAGTAGCTGTTCTCAAGACTGGAGTGTCTCCTAATGCTCCATTCATGCCTTCAGGCACCCCATATGTCCACTAGCAGAGAAGACCCAGCAAAGCATTGTCTGCTGCACAACAAACCCCACCCCCTACACATGCACAAGCCAAGGATTTAGAGATAAGTCTTTAGAGGAAAGAAGGGCACTCTTAAAGAAACATGTGTGCTACAAGTGCTGCAAAGCCATACGCTTGGCAAAGAACTGTGGTGATGAGGTAAGCTGCACAGAGTGTCTGCACCAAGGTGTGTGGAAAAGGCATTTCAGGGCACTCCTGTTTGAAAACACCTTGTAAAGGTGCACTGCACTTTGTATGTTTGCCATATTAGACAACCAAAGTAACCTGTCGCTTGCTTCATGGTAGAACCTGTTGATGTCACGTTCTCACTGCCATCACTGATTGAATGCAATGAAATCCCAAACAATCAGACAGAAATTCCCACATCTGAGTTTGCCTCAAGCCACACCCACTTAAAACATCTGTCAAAGCACTTGACCCACCTTGACCCACACACACCCATCTAGGTCTTGTTGGGTAGAGACATAATTAGAGCCAACAAAGTGTGATGACAGGTGAACAGCCAACAAAATCCACCCTATGCGCAGAAGCTGGACCAGGGTTAGGTGGTTGTGGGTGATGTGTGCACCAGGGATGTGCACAAGCCACCCCTTTTCCATTCATACTACACCAATCTGCCATTCTTACTACACCAATGATGCCCTCTCTTTCAGCCATGCCCAAACACGGTGAAGGAGAAATACTGTGACACCAAACCCCTCTCACACCCTCCCCTAAACAGAGAAAGTCAGACAAAAGGAATACATAACACTTCAGAGAGTGATGCGTTTCACACAACCAAATATGATACAGAGGACCTTCCATAGAGGACCTGCAGTTTCTGGGCATCCTGGACCAGGGAGTCTACAAGGACAAGGGAAACAGATGGGTCGCTCCCCCGCCTTTCAGAGCTCACTGCCCACAACTGCCTGACAATTGTGCACAAGCACTGGAATGCCTCACCTCACTGCAGTGTTCTTTCAAAAGAAAGCCTGAAATTAAAGAACAGTTTGTCACATTCATGGAAAAGACATTTCAGAACGGACATGCTGAAGAAGCCCCTGAAGAAGTGCTGGTACCCGTCATGCTTCAGAGTTTATCATCCAAAAAACCCTCTCAGATAAGAGACCTATTTGATTCCAGTTCACAGCACAAAGGCCTGTCTCTGAACCAAGTGCTTTTAACTGGGCCAGATCACAACAGCCTCATCGGCGTCCTCCTTCATTTCAGAAAAGAGCAAATCCCCTCCTCTGTGGACATACATGACATGTTCCACTGCTTCATGGTCAAGTCTGAGGACCACAACTTTCTCAGGTTCCTTTGGTTTAGAGATAATGATGCAGAAATACAGGTAGCAGAATATTGCATGAATGTCCATGTGTTCAAAAATAGCCCCTCCCCAGCCATGGCTATTTACTGTCTATTTACATGGAGCTCATGAAGGCCAGAGTGAGTATGGAGAAGAAGTAGTTTGTGACCAGAGATTTTTATGTGGATGATGGGCTGAAATCCCTCCCTACAGCTGAACAGTTGATCAGTCTGCTTAAAAGGATTCAAAGCATGCTGGCCTGCTCCAATCTCAGAATGCACAAGATGGCTTTGAACAACAAAGAGGTCATGGAGGCCTTCCCCTTTGGAAATCGTGCCACTGAACTAAAAGACCTCAAACTGATGATTTGCAGTGCAAAGGGTGTCTCGGGCTACTCTGAGGCCTAGATTCAGACAGTTTCACTTATTGTGTGGATGAGAGAAAGCCATTCACTCGACAAGGTGTCCTTGTACGAGCCTGTACGATCCTCTCAGATTTGTCTCTTCAGTGGCAGTTCAAGGAAAAGCACTCCTTAACGAACTCACCACTGACTCTCCTGACTAGGACACTCTGCTACCTGAAGAAAAAGAGAAATGTGGGACAGCTGGAGAGCAAAGCCAGACTTGCACCATGCCAAGAACATGCCATAAGCCATTTGGAGCTGTGTGGAGCAGTCTTGGCAGTGAATCTGGCTGAAGCCATCATGTCTAAAATCAAAATCACATTTGATGCCGTCACATTCCACACGGTCAGCAGAATTGTACTCAATAAGAAAAGAAGATTCTACATGTACATGAGCAACCGAGTACAACAAATCAGGCAAAGCACACTGCCACAACAGTGGAGGTATGTACACACTCAACTCAATCATGCAGACATTGCAACAAGGCTGATCCCAGCAGACTGCCTGAAAGACACTGTGGTTTTCTGGGACAGTATTTTTGTCCCAGACTTTACTGAGGCTAGTGGATACTCAGGGCCAAGAGACATGTCAACAGAGTGATTTTAAAATGGATTGTTTGCCGCAAACTCAGAGGAAAATCTGAAGTTCAAAAAATGGCTGACCTGCCACCGGACAGACTCAGCACAGCACTCCTCTTAGACTTGCTGAGAGTTCTCTTGCTTATCTGTCAGAGCCATTCACATCGAGGTCATTGTATCCATGGACTCTTCCAGCTTTTCCAACTTTTTAGTGGACAGATTACTCTCTGGGATGGGATGGGGGTGCACATGGACATTCAATGCCCCACTCTCATATAGGAGGGGACACCCACATCACTGCTAACTCAAGAGTTATGACCTTGTCCACCTCCGGTTGGCTAATTTGACCCCAATGACTTATACAAGAAGCAGTGGTGCAGTGGTGCTTCTCAAGGACATTCAATGTAAAAAGTGTCATTCTCCTCTTTGCATTTTCACAGATGTGTACCCTATCAAATATGGACAGGTACACTGAGAATTGCTAGAAAGGATGGAACTAAGCTGCTTCTCAGACCTGTGGATGAACTGATCTTGCTCATAAGTGTCTTGCAGTAAGTGTGTGGTGTTTTGAACAAGGCTTAGCATATGATGCATGTTGAGGAATAAGTGTGATACTTTAAAATGTTTGTAGAGAAAAGAAAACATTTGTTAAGTTTGATTGAATGCATAACTGAGTTTAATTGGTTTATTTTAATATTCAGTAAAGAAATTTAAAAAAGTCCTCTGCTGCCATCTGCTGGCAAATGTTGGTAGTGTATAATTAGTGTATAGAGTGAAAGATTCTTGTCTGTTTCTCCCTGAGCTTCAAGGTTGCCTTTGAAGGCATTGTCAGTATTTTTATAATGATGAGATGCTTAGGAATGACTTGGTACCCGACTGCACGTTACATTACATTCTGGCTAAGCTAGCCTAGATTTTACTAGCACTGTTTTTCTTTGCATTGTGAAAGGATTGTATTTAATTTTAGTTGTACTCTACTTCAACAACCATAACGATTGAACTGGAATCTGTCATCTGTGTGGTTTGTTGAGGAGTTACCTCACTGTTGACCCTGGCAAGGCATTGGGGCAGAAAAGTACAACAGACATTGGGTTTTGGATAGCATATCTCAAATAAATGTTGGTATTTGACATCAGTATGACATTGGCATAAGACATTTAGAAGACATTGGATTTTGGTTATTTACTATGAGGAGTATAAAAGAGGCTCGTTTTCACTCAGCAACTGAAGGATATCCGTGCTACCATGCACCACTGGGAGGCTAACCGGCAGTGTTCGGAAGCTGCCCACACACCACCGACCCACGTTGTTGGTGCTCTCCCAGAGCGCTTTGGTGGCAAACCTGAGGGCTGTAAGGGATTTCTCCAGTGTGATCTGTATTTCACACTCCATGGCCAGCTCACTCATCAGCAGAAGGTGGAGGTGATCATAAGCCTGCTCAGCGGCAATCACAGCACTGATGGCTGCAGTGCTGGAGAGCATCTACTCTCTCTATTACAGGGTGAATGGAGAACAGCAGATCACACGTTGGAATTTTGGACCTTAGCAACCAAGAGCAGGTGGAACGACCCCAGGTCACTTTCAGGAGAGGCCTCAGTGGTAAGATTCAATGAAAGCTAGTGTGCAGGAAATGGATGGACATGGATATGTCCCTCGAGACCCTAATCGCTACTGCAATCACCCTAGACAACGTGTTGCAAAGCCAGCCTGCCAGCGTCTCAGAGGTCCTACCTGATGAGCTCAAGTCTATGATCCTGGGTCCCGTGCATCTCTCCTATCAGGCCTTCTCATGCTACTCACACTATCTAGGGATGACCCCCCGGTGCACTCGGGGAGTAGTGTAGTTCCATGTGCCTCTCACGTTATGTGTACAGATCCTCTGCCCAAACGTTACCTGTTTTCTTGCAGCCCTCGTTGACTCAGGATTAGCAGCCAGTTTCATTGATCGAGCCACTGCAGAGGCCCAAGGCATACCGTTCATAAAAATGAACTCCTCCTTCCAGGTTCGGGCAGTGAATCGCACCCCGCTCAAGATGAAGATTGGCCTTCTACATGAAGAGATCTCCTTCTTGCTCATCTAATCCCCTAAACATCCCATCATCCTCGGCATGGACTGGCTCCAGCTCCACAACCCAGTTATCTCCTGGAGAGAGGGCAAGATCCTGAAATGGTCCTTATTTTGCTTCATGCAATGTCTCAACGTCAAGTCATGTCCAGTTCGAACTACCAAGGTAGTCCTGACCCTGTTATTGACATCCACGTCTCTCCTGAATATGATGATCTGCATTAGATGTTTAACAAGCACCAAGCCAAGGGCCTTCCCTCACATCGGCCCTTTGACTGCGCTGTAGACCTCCCAACAGGATGAACTCTTTCTCGTAATATGGTCTATGCTTTGTCCCTTCCTGAACAGAAAGCTATGGAGGAGTACATTCAAGAATCCCTCCGTCAGGGCCACATCTGGCACTCCTCGTCACCTGCCTCAGCAGACTTCTTCTTTGTGGAAGAAAAAGGAGGAGGCCTCAGGCCTTGTATCGATTATGGAGGACTGAATAAGGTAATGGTTCGATACCCACATCCTCTCCCTCTCATTCCTTCAGCCCTCTAACAGCTACTCGGAGACAAAATTCAGAAAAACAGCAAAACGGCATTCAGTATTGTTTCAGGTCACTATGAATACTTGGTAATGCTATATGGACTGGCTTCAGCACCCAGTGTTTTTCAAAACTTCGCGAATTAAGTGTTCAGGGATCTGTTAGGGAGGTTGGTCATTGTTTACATAGATGAAATTCTAGTTTTCTCGCCTAACCTCTCCTCTCATGTTCAGTAGGTCTGAGAAGCTTATTTGTAAAGAAGGCAAAATGCCTGAAAAGAGTGGAGTTTTTGGGGTATAATATAGGGCCTGACAGGTATCCATGAACTGCCAGAAGGTGGAGGCTATCACCCAGTGGGATTCCCCCACCATGGTAAGAGAACTTCTATAGATGATTTATTAGAAATTTTAGTTCCATTGCTAAGCCACTCATTGAGCTGTTGAAAGGAACCACTAAAGTTCTTAGGTGGAACAGGGAAGCTGCCCACGCATTCCAGCAGCTGAAGAAGGCTTTCATCTCAGCTCCAGTCCTCAAGAAACCTGATCCTGATCAGCCATTCATAGTGGAGGTCGACGCCTCATGCCAGGGCATAGGCGCCATCCTTTCACAACGACATGCCACCCCATCTCTTATAAAATAAGCTACACCCAATCGCTTATTTCTTCAGGAAGCTGAGCAGAATTATGACATGGGAGATCAGGAGTTACTGGCCATTAAACTCACTCTCAAGGAGTAGAGTCACTGCCTAGAGGGAGCCAAGCACCCCATGTCCATATTCATGGATGACAAAAACCTGGAGTATCTCTGAGCAGCAAAAAAAAAAAGCAGCAAAAAACTGAATTCACACCAGGTGGGCCTTGTTCTTTTCATGATTTGACTTTGTTTTATCTTATCATCTAGGATTTAAGAACAAAAAGGCGGATGCCCTCTCTAGGAAGTTTGAACCCGGACTGCAGCCTCAAACCCTGAAGCTAATGTCCCAGAGGAGAAGTTTCTCCACACCATTGTATGGGAGCTGGATCAAAGGAGTCGGGAGCTTAAGCCCACACGGGGGAGGATCCGCTGCCCCCCAGGTAAACTCTTTGTCCCAACCTCTCCATACAGCTATCTCGTGGGCTCAAGTTACACCTGGACCGGGCCACCCTGGCACCAGAAGAACTACTGAGTTGATCCTGTCCAAGTACTAGGCCCAATATGACTAGAGAGATCCATGAGTTCGTCTCTTCATGTCCAGAGTGTACTCAAGCCAAAGAACCTTACATGTTACCCGTAGGTAAATAACATCTGCTACCTATTCCTGAGAGACCCTGGTCCCACGTGGCTAATGAATTCATCACTGACCTTCCACAGTCTCAAGGTTTAATGGCCATATTCATTATTGTAGAATAACGAATTCAAGTTCAAGGTTTTCCTAGGTCACCAACCTCCACATTCCATGTTAAACCAGTCCATGCCAGGCCCCTGAACCAAGGGAAGCCTCCAGTCCAGTCCCAAGAGCCTCCAGCCTCCTTGCAAATCGGTCACACCTGCTGGTTGCCATGTTTGATTGCTCATCAAATCGCCCTGGGGAGTATAAAAGAGGTTCATTTTCACTCCTCAGGGCAGATCAATGAACGTGCAACTTTCTTCATGGCAAGACTCTTCTATTCCTTGGTCCAAGTTAAGTACTCTTGCTTTGTTTTAAAATCTTGCATTTATTTAGTCTATCTTCTGTTTTCTAGTCTAGTGATTAGTCTTCCTTTGTTTACTTCCAGAGACCCTTCACCAGAGCATGGACTGCTCCTGCCCTCACCCATTCTCGTTTTGGAATCTTCTGAGCTTTGCATTGCGTTTGTGTTTTGTTACTCCCTACACACTCTGGTTGTTTTATGTTTTTGGACTATGTTTGAACTATTCTTTGAACTGAATTGAGCCTTTTGTTTTTACACACTTTTTGAACTGTTTGTGACCCCCTTCCCAATTGGTTATCATAATAACCACTATAGTAACTTACTCAAGTCAATTTAAGGACATGCAGAAACAATGAGGCTGATGCTTAAGAACACATTTATTGAATTTATCAAAATGTCCACGACACCGTACAAGGACAATACCATTTAATAGAGAAAAATAGCAATTTTAGGTAGGCTAATACAGCAGAGCATTAACATATGTTAGATTTTTTTTTCCAGGACATGCATTCAGTACATACTGCCCATAAACTCAATCACTTGTTGTAAAACTTCACATATATTCAAATCTGTACCTATAACACTAAGTACTTTCACTTGGTACTCATTAAGAACATCAATTTGACCTATTAAACCAGGTTCCAACCCACCACAATTCAAACACAAACCAAAAAAAAAAAGACTTGGCACACCAACTGTAACACTGCAACTTCACTTAATAATAAGGGGTTGATTATCTTTGTCTAAAAGACAAAATGTCTTCTATAAACCAAGTGTAAAAGTAAGTGCACACCATATTAATAGGCACCAAATAAATATAGCTATTAGGTGATACTAGGGCAACCCTAGGAAATCAACCCTAAAAGAAAATCTAATAATAGAGAAAACATCTGTCACCACCAGCACATTCTCTCGACCATCACTGGCTCTTTCAAGTAAGGTGAAATCTATAGCCAAGATCTCTAAAGGCTTGGAGGCAGACAAATGCCCTGGGAAAGTTTGTATCTTAGGGAAGATAGCTTTTGCTGCTACACAGCGTGCACACTGCTGAACCCACTTTTCAATATATCTACTCATTTGGGGCAAACACCTTTGTCGCACAAGGTATGTTGTACGTTCACACACCTGATGGCCATGGTTATCATGAAGAGCAGTTAATACCTCTGGCCGTAAGGCTTCAGGTAACAACAATTGCAGCAGCTCCTTGTACTCTCCAGGCCTATGGGTCAAGCAGTGTAACATGTCTTCTTTGTCTCTTATCTGTTTCCATTGTTTGACCAATTCTAGAACTGGTTTTGTCTCCACTGCCCACTCTTCAGAAGAAGGAGGTCGGCCTCGTCTCCAGTATAGCAGAAAAGCACCAATTGTTTGATCAGCTGACTGAAGAGCCTTAAGGTCTGCTTTTTGCCGTGTGGGAAAAGCATCAATACTGGAAGAAGAACCAACACATTGGGACCCAAACCAGTGGGTGGGACAGAGACCCCTGGAACAGTTTCTTCAATGTGGGAAGGTGCAGGCAACCCAAACTGTCTAGAAAGAGCATCAGCAGCCCTATTTGTGGATCCAGGGTGGTACTTAACTTCAAAATTGAAGAGAGTCAATTGTGAAGCCCAACATTGCTCAACAGCTCCCAATTTGGCCGTCTGCAGGTAGCTCAGAGGGTTGTTGTCCGTGAACACAGTTAACTTTGCCCCCAACAAGTATTCTCTGAATTTTTCAGTGACTTCCCATTTCAATCCCAAAAGCTCTAATTTCATGGAACTTTAATTAGACATGTTTCTCTCAGTAATGTGCAACCCCCTACTGGCGTATGCCACTGGACATTTCTTTCCCTCTTGTTCTTGTGACAACACTGCCCCCGGCCCCATATGACTTGCATCTACTTCTAGAATGAAAGCTTTAGCAAGGTCTGCATATGCCAACACAGGTGCTGTTACCAACTTGTCTTTCAGCAAGTTAAATGCCTCCTCACATTTGTCATACCAATGATCATTTAGTGAATTCACCCCTGGTCTTGACTTAGTTCTCTGAAAGGCACCCACTAGCTTGTGAAGTGGTGCAGCATATCTAGCAAACTGATTGACAAATCGCCTATAATATGAGGCAAACTCAAGGAAGGAACGAAGCTCTTTTACTGTGGTTGGACGCTTCCACTCTGACACAGCGGTTATCTTGTCAGGATCAGTTGCTACACCTGAGGCAGAGATTACATGACCAAGATAGCGAACTTCATTCTGGAAAAACTGACACTTTCCCAATTTCAGCTTCAAATTGTGCTGCTGTAATCTTCCAAGACCATTTCCAGCCGCTGCAAATGAGACTCAAAAGTGGAAGAAAAAAAATCACAATGTCATCCAAGTACAATAACAGAGACTGAAAGCGTTCATCTCCAAAAACATGTTCCATAAGTCGTTGGAAAGTACTTGGATGACATTGAGTCCAAATGGCATCCAATTGAATTCGAAAAGGCCAAAAGGGGTGCAGAATGCAGTTTTATGCTTATCCTCTTCAGCCATAAGAACTTGGTTATATCCCCTTGTTAAGTCAAGAGTGGAGAACAGTCTAGCACCAGCCAAAGCATCCAGGGATTCTTCAATTCGTGGTAATGGGTAAGCATCCTTTCTTGTCTTGGCATTTAACTGTCTGTAGTCAACACACAAATGCAAGGTACCGTCCTTCTTCTGGACCACAACAATTGGGGAGGAATAGGGGCTACAACTCACCCGCACAACATTTCTCTCCAGCAGCTCTTGAATGTGCCTTATCTTGTTCATACTGAGAAGGAAGAAGCCTGCGATAGCGCTGGCGAACTGGGGCATCATCAGTCAATGGGATTTCATGTTGTATCAATGTAGTACACCCAATATCACCCTCACTTTGGCTAAAAACCTCACTATACTGTCACAGTAGAGCTTTACCCTCTTGTTCCTGAGCTGAAGACAAGGTAGGCCAGAAAAGATTGGACAAATCCAATGACTGACCTTCCACATGCAGTGACCACATAACAGTAACACTCTCTTGGTTTTTACCCATTCTTCTAAAACCACCATCTCACTATTAGCTTGTGGCGCTACACAAAATATACTCCCCAACACCGTATGAGGGGCTAGCCACACATCCCTGTTCTCCACATTAACTACAGGCACATGGACCTGCCCCTGCTAAAATGAAGGAAGGCTCTAGAGAGTAAAATACCTAGTGGCAACTTACTGTTCCCTGGCTCCAACAACACTGACTGCAAGGACGACCCCACATGCTGATTGCCAACTGCTCCCACTAGTTTGATTGAGCCTGCGGGAACATGGACAGCCGTCCGGCCTGATACCCTCACTGGACCCAGACAGCTGCCGAGTGGCAGACAATCTAAACAGAGTAGAGCCGTGTTGTTGAAACAATTCATGGTAACACTCATGGATCACATTCATACCCAATAATCCAGGCACCCTGGCCTTTTGGGCTTTACTATGAGGGTCCATGGGATCACGAACCACTAAGACACCCATCCCCACCAAAGTCCTACCTAATACTTGGATGTCCAGCTCTTTAATTATTTCCATGAGAGATAAAAGAGAATGAGAATATTCTCTCAAAGATTCCTCTTCTAATTGTCAGTGTTGAAAAAACTGCTTCTGCAACCCAATATAAGATTGGGAACAACCATACCATAGAGGTCTACTAAAATGGTAAAAACTTTCTTCGTAATAACCACTATAGTAACTTACTCAAGTCAATTTAAGGACACGCAGAAACAATGAGGCTGATGCTTAAGAAATGTCCACGACACCGTACAAGGCCAATACCAATTAATAGAGAAAAATAGCAATTTTAGGTAGTCTAATACAGCAGAGCATTAACAAATGTTAGATTTTTTTCCCCAGGACACGCATTCAGTACGTACTGCCCATAAACTCAATCACCTATTGAAAAACTTAACATATATTCAAATCTGTGCCTATAACAATACTAACATCCAAGGTATAAGTACTTTCACTTGGTAGTCATTAAGAACATCAATTTGACCTATTAAACCAGGTTCCAACCCACCACAATTCAAACACACACCAAAAAAATAAGACTTGTCACACCAACTGTAACACTGCAACTTCACTTAATAATAAGGGGTTGATTATCTTTGTCTAAAAGACAAACTGTCTTCTATAAAAGTAAGTTCACACCATATTAAAAGGCACCAAATAAATATAGCAATTAGGTGATACTAAGGCAACCCTAGGTCAAAGGCTATATGAATTATTTAGAAAAATAACTTTACTGGGATTAAACTTTAAAAACTATTTTACGGCAGAGACAAATAACTAAAAGGAGGGAAGAAAAACAGTGGTTATTATCACTGGCTGTACTGGCCACTCCTTCAGGTGTCTGCACACACAGCACACACAGCTGATTCTTGGAGCTCAACATGTGGACTTCTTACACACCGTGTCTGCTGGTTCATCCACTCATACGTCCATTTTAGTCTCCTCCAGTCAATAAAACAATAAAATCTCTACCTCAAACTGGCATCATGCGCTTACTTTTCCCAACCGGAGCATATACTTGCCGCCATGAGACCAAACGCTACTTTGCACTAGTCCCACGAGACTATAAAGAGCGCACGGCCCTGCTCTGGCAAATTGCTGCTGTCAAAATAAAAGTCCTGTCTATACAACTTACCTAATTGGGATTAAGGGAGCTACATTTGGATGACTGCCTTCAAAATAAAAGTCCCTTATTAAAATGCCCCAACACCTCTACCCGCTACATGTATACCTGTTTTTATAATAGAGCTGCATTCAATAATCACTCTGCTCTTGACTCCTATAAGTGTGGGTTCATCACTTTATGACAATGAGCAGATGTTGGTGTTTGGCCAGCATATCTCAATTAAATGTTGATATTTGATGTCAGTAGAATATTGGGGTGAGATGTTTAGAAGACGTTGGATTTTGGTTACTTATCACCATGACTTAAACCTTAAGACCTTGTCCTGATGATGGATTTTGGTCAAACAGCATCAAGACCTATATTCAAACCAGATATCAATGTCCAATGATGTCCTGTGCCTGCTTGGTGGCTATGTAATGGATAACCCACTTTTAGTGACTTGAGTGTTTATGTTGTGTTTGTGTATTGTGTCTGAACTTTACAAGCTAGAAAACTTTAGTGAAGCATGAAAAGCATTATTGACAGAAACATCAGAGTTGATACTTAATATTTCTGTTCTAGAAACAGTTAATTTTACTCTCACATTATTTAAGAGAGTTGATAAAGTTCTTCTTAAAGAAATTCATCCATCCATTCATCCATTTTCTTCTGCTTATCCAGGGCTGGGTCACGGGGGCAGCAGTCTAAGCAGAGATACCCAGACTTCCCTCTCCTCCGACACCTCAGCCAACTCCCCGGGAGGAATCCAGAGGCGTTCCCCAGCAAGTCGAGATACATAGTCCTTCCAGCATGTCCTGGGTCTTCCCTGAGCTTTCCTCCTGGTGGGGCATGCCTGGAACTCCTTCCCCGGGAAGCGTCCATGGGGCATCCGAAAGAGGTCCGAGCCACCTCAACTGGTTCTTCTCAATATAGGAGCAGTGGCTCTACTCGGAGCTCCTACCGGGTAACCGTGGATCTCACTCTATCTCTAAGGGAGAGCCCAGCCACCCTGTGGAGGAAACTCATTTCTGCCTCTTGTATCCGCGATCTTGTCCTTTCGGTCATTACCCACAGCTCATGACCATAGGTGAGGGTAGGAACGTAGATTGACCGGTAAATCGAGAGCTTCGCCTTTTGCCTCAGCTCCTTCTTCACCACGACTGGTCAATACCCCAACCGCAACCACCTTTTTCTGGTCGAGAACCATGGCCTCGGATTTGGAGGTGCTGATTCGCATCCCAGCCACTTCACACTCTGCTACGAACCACTCCAGTGCCTGCTGCAAGTCCTGGCTTGAAGAAGCCAACAGGACAATATCATCTGCAAAAAGCAGGGATAATATCCTGTGGTTCCCCCTGGCTGCGCCTAGAAATTCTGTCCATAAAAATTATGAACAGAACCAGTGAAAAAGAGCAGCCCTATCAGAGTACAGCATGCACTAGGAAATGGCCCGATTTACTGCCGGCCATGCGAACCACATTCCTGCTCCGGTCATACAAAGACCTAACAGTCCTTAGCTTAGGGTTGCAGAGGCGTGTCAACCAAGACAGCCCAACAACATTTAGGGACTTGAGGGCAGATCTCATCTACTCCCAGGGCCCCATCACCGAGGATCTTGCAAACCACCTCAGTGACTTTGGCCCGGATGATGGGCAAGTCCACCTCAGGGTCCTCAGCCTCACCTTCCTTGTTGCAAGACATGAAGGTGGGATTGAGGAGATCCTCAAAGTGTTCCTTCCACCGCCCAACAATATCCTCACTTGAGGTCATCAGCTCCCCACCTATACTGTAAACTGTGTTGGCTGGGTACTGCTTCCCTCTTCTGAGGCGCCAGATGGTTTGCCAGAATTACTTTGAGACAGGCACCGGTAACCTTACGTCCACAGCTCTGAACAGCCGCATCGACAATGGAGGCTGAGAACATGTTCCACTCGGAGTCTATGTCCACAGCCTCCCCTGGTAACTGTGAGAAGTTCTCCTGGAGGTGGGAGTTGAAAACCTCCCTGGCAGAGGGCTCAGCCAGATGTTCCCAGCAGACCCAAACAATACGTTTAGGCCAGGCTGCCCCTCTGCCAGCGGATCCAACTCACCACCAGGTGGTGATCAGTTGACAACTCTGCCCCTCTCTTCACCCGAGTGTCCAAGACATAGGGCCAGAGATCAGATGAGACGACAACAAAGTCCATCATCAATCTCCGTCCTAGGGTGTCCTGGTCCCACATGCACTTATGGAAACTGCTATGCTCAAACATGGTGTTCATTATGGACAATCTGTAACTGGAACAGAAGTCCAATAACAAAACACCACTTGGGTACAGATCGGGGAGGCCATTCCTCCCAATCATCCCCCTCCAGGTGTCACTGTCGTTGCCTACATGGGCGTTGAAGTCCCCCAGTAGAACAATGGAGTCCCCAGTTGGGGCACTTTCCAGTACCCCTCCCAAGGACCCCAGAAAGGTCAGATACACTGAACTGCCATTTGGCCTGTAGGCAAAAACAACAGTCAGAGTGCTCCCTCCTCCCCGAAGGCGGAGAGAGGCAACCCTCTCATTCACTGGGGTAAACTCCAACATGAGGCGGCTAAGGTTAAGGCTTAGGAGCTCTAAGCAAGCCCACTCCAGCCCGTCGTCTCTCGCCATGGGCAACTCCAGAGTAGTGGAGGGTCGAGCTCTTCTTGAGGTGTTGGATTCCAGAACCCAAGCTGTGCATGGAGGTGAGCCCGACTATCTCTCGCTAGTACCTCTCAACCTCCCGCACAAGCTCAGGCTCTGTCCCCCCCAGTGAGGAGACGTTCCACATCCCAACAGCTAGCCGCTGTGTCCAGGGATCGGGCCATCGAGGACCACACCTTCGACCGTCACCCAATCCACATAGCACCCGACCCCAATGGATTCCTCTGCGGGTGGTGGGTCCACAGGAAGAATGGCCCACATTGCCTCTTCGGGCTGAGCCTGGCCGGGCCCCATGAGTAAAGGCCCAGCCACCAGGCGCTTGCACCCGGTGATCGATGAAGTCAAGTGTTTTCTCATTGTAATCCAGTAAAGGTTTCTCATTGTAATCAAAGTGAATGTTTAAGTGAATGTAGTGAATGTTTAAGATTTGCGTCCCTCTCTTAGTCCTAGACAGGGCGCTAATCCATCGTAGGGCTCATACACACACACATTCACACTCGCATTCACACACTAAGGGCCAA
>JANCOA010455196.1:0-25398 GCA_024363135.1 Leptodoras oyakawai | reverse complement strand
GACAGCGCTATCCACTGCACCACCGTGCTGCCCTTACAATTACAGTGTAAATTACAATTACACTGAGCAATCTCAAGCAAGAATACACATGGTATGTCTTTATCTAGTACTGTTTATACAGACATTATGTGAAATAAAGAGTCTCAGTGATTCATTGCAAGAATCTAATTAATTTCAGACAAATTTATAGTGCGCTTTCAGAAACTGGTGAAATTTAGTTATGAACTTGTAAGAAACAGACAACCAACAATTTGGCCATGAGAATTAAATAACAATTGGTTAAATTCCTAGGATTATAGGAAAGTCAACCATGAGTTCATGGAGACTGAAAATCAATAATTTTGGAATTGTCTGACCACTGGAATCAAATGAGTCAAGCTGGTCTAAAAGGCTATTAAGTGGAAGGTACATAGTGTTACAATGGCCCATTTGTTGGGCCCATGCAAGGCTTCCTTGCTTTCTGGCAGAATGACACATTCACCTTCTTATTATGAACAGGTAAACCATTGCAAACCCCTGGAGTATTGTGGCCGAGTAGCCTAATGTGCTGGATTTAGACTTCAATCTCTTTGGAGGTGTGGGTCTAAAGCCTACTGCTGGCAGGGAGCATTTTCAAGGCAGTATTCTGAACCCAGCTGCTAAGGGTTGGATTGCATCTGATTGACTGAAGAATTGTCCCATTCTCTGTGAACTTTAGGCCACCTTGCCTTATCTGAAATGCTCATCCATTGTGCTCTGTATGTGTTGAATCCCATGCTCATTGTATGGCTGTTGTTTAGCTTACTCTTAACAAAAACCTATGACATTGCTACAGTCAATTTCCTATCTATAAGTGGAATGCTTTCTACAGGACCATGGCTGTGGTCAAATAACCTACTTCATCTTTCTATTCCAAGCCCTTTTCCTTGACCTTGATGGAAAACACCATGAGGTTTTGTAGTTATAAATGGAAGAGCTCCTTTCTTCAACACTGTAGATGTTGACTGTAGTCATTCTTGAACAAAGACACTGCCTTAATTCTTTCTTCAGATGGAAATGGGTAGATGTATCCTGTAGAGTAGAGCACATAAGTCTCACAACAACCCCATGCCCAGCCTTTCTTGTTGTCTGGCAAAATGACACAGTCACCTTCTTACCACGAATGGGTAAACCATTACAAAGTCATAGATTAAGGTCATTTGGGTGAAATAGCTTGATAACAAGTTAAAGTGATAGACTCCTAATTCAAAGTGCACAGTGCATATTGGTTTGGTTCTTGGAAAGACTTTGCTTTTGGTAATGGAAGTGATAATGGTTACAAAGTTACCTCACTAATCTGGGCACTAATCTGTAGTTTAGTGGAACCTGGCCACCCAATGATTGGATTGGGACCACTCAACAATCAAATTGTCCCATTCTTTGTGAACTTTGGACGATCTCTTCACATCCACACCCTTCAACTGATGGGTGCACGGTTCAAGATATGCATACAATGAACCTGAAAAGCAGCCATTTGGTTTGCTGAGGAAAAAAAACAATCTGAGTTGAGTGCTGGAAGCACTGTATGAGATAGTTGGGAGGTTAACGTGATGGACTGCACATCCACTGTTCTCTGGGTGGTGTTGTGTATTCTCTGAAGCAAAGTTTAGTTAACCAGTTACTTCCATTCTCAGGGAAAAACCATCATGGATGAGATGGAAGACCTGTATCAATGCATGTTTAGTTTGTCTGATGACGTAACCTGTTTGCATGGAATTATGGTGAATAGTATGCATTACTTGAATAGAAATGCATAGAGTGTATCGATATCTAGAAAACCCACGTGTTTAGACACAGATGTTTCTTTCCTCTATTTTGTGACGGGTGTGTTTGTATTTTGGACATCCACAGAGCTTAGGAAAATGCATGCATGTGTTTTCTTTTTCTCTCATGATTGTTTCATTCTCTCACACATTTTAATACATTTTATAGCAAGGAGTTTTATGGTTAATGTTTGTGCATTTTTTCCCCTCTTAGAACAAAAGAGCTCTTTGCGGCGCCCCTCTCCAGGGCAGGCATATAGATTAACTTTGCCTTAACTCCACTCTCATGCCCAATTCAGAAAAACTTAATGTAAGGAGAAGAAAAGAGTTGTACTTTCCTTTTTCATGTGAGGTTGTGCTCTCAGAAGTCTGTACCTTTCTGAAAAACTTCATCCAGAGAAGTTTTCCAGAGAAGATTTTGTCTTTGTTTAGTTTCTGTTCAGTTAAATCAAGTGCAAGCAGATTACTTCATAACTCACCTCAGTAGATCATGCTCTGTTTTATTTCTGGTTAGTAAGTTATCAGTGTTTCCTTCAATTTTACAATAGATTTGCTGGTGGCCAACAGCAAAGAGTTTTTACTCTTGGTTGTGAAGTAAAGCTACAGCCAACATCATCCATGACTAGCCAGTCGCTTCCAGAGCTGAGCTACCCGACAAGAACAACTGACTCATGCCACAGGCCATTGGATGGTGTCTGAAATCGAGAAAGAGTCACTGTTTCTCTGTTTCCTTCAGCTTCAGTGAGCCGCATGTTGAGCAGTAACCAAAGACCTCTGAGGGCACATTGAGCCAGAACTGATTCATGGGCATTTGCACTTTGTCAGCTGCCAGGAAGGCTTTGAACTTCCTAAGCTTCATGCTATGGTCTGGTTAAGCTTTCTTGAATAAGTTTAAATCTTTTTTGCTCTATTCTACCCCATTTCTTTTTCCCCTTCTTTACCATTCACAATTCAGATCAGTGATAGTCAAGTTAAACTAATAATTATTTCCACTGTAAAATTCCCTCATATTTCACTATCCTAGTAACACATACACCAAGTTAGAAACACAGGTTAGTAAATTCCTTCTATACACATACACTCATTCCAATTATTAGATTGCTCTTCTGAATATTTCAATAATATTCCCAGTTAATTTTCATTCATCAATTCTTGTGTGTGGTTCTTGTACATTCTGTGGTCCTTGAATAGCGAGATCTCACAACATCAGAGGGTGACTATAAGAGGTAATTAGATTTCCCAAGAAGAAAAATTCAGGTGATATCCCATACTTTTAAGCTATAACAATAACAGTGTCTAAATCCCATTTATTTAAAATCCTTAGATATTTTTGTGTAGCTGTGTGAGGCTGCTTGTACAAATCTCAGAGTGTACTTCCGGTAGTGCACACGAGACTTCTGCTATGTACACACTGATACCCCCCTCCCTTCTCATAATACAAAATGAGTAACTTATGACCCAGGTGTGAGCATAAATATACATGTTTAACTGTTGGAACTGTGATTTAATGTGATTTTATGTAAAGTATTGAATCAAGCTTGTGAATACAGCAAGTCAGCCTTAAACAGGCAGAACCACCCAGTGTGTTGAGTCTTGACACCTGGTCCCAGGCCATGGAATTAGAAGGAGCCCAGGACTCTGGTCCACAGGATTCAAACACAAAGGAGCAAATGGTAAAATGGAAATGGTAGAGTCAGTTAAAGTTTTGGAGATTGCCCAAGCTTCACCAAATCACCAAGGCCATAAGTATTCCAAGCCATGGTCTGACCAGAACCACTCTTGGACCTTCAAGTTATTGCCAGGACTGCCCCTCACCTGACTAGTTTGAGAACCACAAGGATTCCTCTCACACATACCACAATAAGCCCAAGATGTATAGACTGAAACAGGAGATGCTGGAGACCCTGATATTGTTACTGGAGGATATGGGAAAAGAAGGGAGCTCACTTCAGTCGAATCTGAACCTCCAACTCAAACTACTTCTGAGCAAACTTCCCCTTTACCCAAGCGCCAAACCCCGATACTCAATATGAAGTACTCAATGCTACCATCCATATGCCCAATGGGCCTACGCACACACAGTGTCATTGGAACCAAAGGGAGTTAACCCATTTCTTTTTGGTTGTCCCAGAATTACCACATGCCGCCTGTATCAGCAGTGATATTCTGGTCTGACTAGATGGTCATGTGAACACAATCAATATCCTCTGGTCATAACAAGGATTCAGGAGGATTGTGACTGCCCTAATCCTGAGAACTTACCAGATGGTGAAGGAGCACCTCAGAAAAATCCCTGCACACACCAGGGATGTGTCCATATGGTTGAACATAAGGTCTGTCCAATGCCTGTCCAACCACGCACAGGCTGTTTTCCAACCATCCTCTACCTTTTTTCAACCTAGGTCTATCCACTGAAGAAACCCCCATAATGGAGATATGTGCTAGGTCAGCTTATCTGTTGGTACAAATTACATGATATAGATGACATTACACATGATATTACAAGATACCCAAAGGCACCATGCTGGGTTGGCTCCACAACTTTGAGTCCCAGTAATTGGACCTATTCTGGGCCCATTGCTTTGTGACTTGCCAGACTCCAAACTGATCTACACAAAACCACATTAAGCTATTGCCATATTCTCCTGTGGCTTAACCACTATCCATACTGTATGAATTCCCACCACTACTGGTGCACCTCAATGTATGTGCATCAGCATAAGATTTCCCTGGCATCATACAAGCCTGCACTGGAAATCATTGATGATTTATTAAAGAAAGGCATCATCCACCCATGCAATAGCACCTATTCCACTCCACTCTGGCCAGTAATAAAACTGAAGGGTAAATGAAGGCTGACTATTGATTATCATAAACTAAATCAACAAGTCCCACTGTCCTGATGGTCAATGGCCCAATTAAAGCAAGAGCTTCCCAAGGTCAAGGATGCTAAAAATTATTTCTCCACCATTGATGTGGCATCCGGATTCTGGACCACCCCCATTCATATAGCAACAAGGCATGGCCTGAATGCAAAAGGGAGATCCTCATTTATGTGGATGATATCCTGATGCATAGTTCCTCCTTAGACTCCCATCTAGAAGAAACAGACCATATGCTTAGCTAATTCACTGTGGCCGGTGCAAAAATCTAACTTTCAATATGCCAATGGTGCAAAACCAAGGTTAACTCATAGGGTCAGAGGGGGTAAAACCACAGGTGAGCCATGTACAGGGCATCACGTATCAAAACACTCACTAATGTCAATGAACTGTGCAGTTTCCTCAGGACAAATACTCCCATCAGTTTATTGAACACTATACTGATATAGCCAAGCCCTTATATGACTTGCTCAGAAAGGACACACCGTTTTTCTAGGGAGGACCACAAGAATAGGCCATTGAAGTTTTAAAACACAAGCTCTGCACAGCTCCATGATTAGCCTACCCTGAATGTAGCCAAGAATTCTATCTAGAAGTTCGGTTTTTGAACCACTGCATGAGTGCTGTCTGTATCAAATATGACAAAGACAAAATGAGTGGTAGCATATACTGGCAAAACCCTGGCAATTCCCAAGCTTAAGTATGCTCATGTGGCTTCCTGGCTGATGGCTCTACAGAGCATCGACATGCAAGTATGGTATGCAAAAACCCACAAGTCTGCCCTGGGCACTGAACTGTAACAGTGCCAAGGGCAACACTTGGGCAACAGTGCCAAGACAATTTCCCTGGAGCAAATGCCCTGGTCCCAAGAAACCCAACAAACTGGCTGGGCTGGAGGTGGTTGGACAATGGATGCTGTCAGGCATGCTGAGGCAGATACTAGCCACATGTTACAGCAGTTACAAAAGTTTACAATCACACAGGCAGAATTAAGCAGACAAAACCATACATCCAAAAGATTAATTGGGGCCCTGCTAATAGCAGCCACCACTATTGGGTCCCTCCGAGGTCTTGGAACCTCTGTTGTTAATGTTAACTCTCTTGCTACCGTTAAAAGGCATGCTGCAGAACTGCAGGATGATAACTGCAATAACGTGAGGTAGTATTTATTGTCAATATGCCCATAGTATTGGCCAAAAATATGTATCGGTTAAAAAATGTAGTCAACGTAGGTTTCTGGAAAGAGGAAACCCATGTTAAAGTGGAAACTCCCCCAGTTGTGGCTTACCATGATAACAACCCTGGGTTATATTTGGTCCCAAATTTGCATATGTACAAAATATCCATCCTGCTCATGATTTGTGACAGGTCATATTTTAAAAGTAATCCTTTATTGCAGGTATTAAGCCTACAATTGCTTTTTATTAATGTTATAATTCCTAATTTGTGGTGTGTGTGTATAAAATAATATTACAACAGTGAAAGTGAAATCTAACTCCCTGACTTTTTTGCTAAACACACTTTGAAATTGGATCTGGAAATTGGGTGGTGTTAGGAATCGGTGTGACCACACACCTTTCCGGTGTTAGGAATCCGTGTGATCACACCGATTTCCGTTTCTTGTTTTCCTTTGTCCCGCCTTTTCTGTTTCTGTATTTATGGGTCCCCTTGTTCCGGAACTGGCGGGAATTATTGGTTTCGATATTGGTTGTGTTTGTGTGTGTCTCTTCTTTCCTTTGGACCATATTTCCTTGCAGGTGCCGCGTTGCGAACTAGCTGGCACCATCGCGTCGCTGTGCTGTGGCGGGATTTCCCCGACGGCCACTTACCCTGGTCGTCACTCCAGCGTCTCGTCTCGTCGCCTCCCACCATCGGCACTGGGCCCCCAAGTTCCGGCTGGCATCTCACGCCTCCGCGCCTGGTTTCCGGCAGGATCTGTGGACGTCTGCTTCCTCGGACGTCTCCTGCCACGGGTCTCACGGCGAGACCTTCAACACCGCGCTCCCGTGCGCCGCGCACGTCCCAACGCGTCCCATGCCTCCGTGCATGCTTCTCTGCTCCCCCTTCGGACTTCTGTGTTACGTTTTAGTCCATGCTCTTGTGTCCAGTTTGACTCTGTTATGACTGTGTGCATTAAATGTTTTTACGTTGCAGTTCTGAATCAGCGTCTCCTAACTTTTCTGGTCCATTCACTTCACCACACCACCTCTCACCCGCCATCGCATAACAGGTGGTTGTTCCTTGATCGTATCTAATATGAAGGGGCCCAAAACTTTGATCTAACAAAGTTAGTTGCAAAATGATGGGAGACAACCAGGGTAACTCCCAAGAGGTGAAGGAAGAGAAAGGCTACCACACTCTCATAGAATTAGCTGATTAACTAGTCAACTCACTAGATTTGCCCATTATTAACTACAACCCATTACATCCTCACTGCATTTGCCAGAACCAAGGAAACCCACACCAGAGCCATGGAGCTGTTGTACCACTGCAATCTTATTATTTGCAGCCAACCCGGCATTGGCATCCTGACATCATAGAGAGGTGAACATCGGACCGAGTGGGGGAAGTGTTCTGCTTTGTGCCATGTTAAGAAAGCACCCAGAGAAAAGCCATAAAATCAGTCACCCAAGACTGACCTCCGATAAGACCTGTACGTCTGGACCATGTAACATACACAACTCTTTGTTTATCTGGGGATATCTCAAGCCAAAGTCAGAGGTTTACAACCAATAGGTGCCATGAAGCCTGCCAGGAGGAATGTCCTCCCTGTCTCTGCACCTCCTATCAGTAATTATCCTAGCAGGGGATCAGAAAGGTCGCCCAGGTGAAAAGGACAAAGAAAAAAAAAAGGACTCTTGGAATTTAACAATACTCCAGAAGACCAACAATGCCCTCTTCTGTTGAAAATCACAACCACGTGATCAGAAAATTTTACTTAAAAACTTGGGACAACTAAGTTTTTTCTTGGCGGGCCTGCTTACTATGATCCCAGCTACTGTACCCATGTAATCCTGCTAAAATTATACAAAGAATTAATGATATCTTATTCTGAATGCTCGGTTCACGTCTATTATTATTATTATTATTTCTGGTTACTAAGTTATTGTCTGTGTCTGAAATCAAGAAAGAGTCATTGTTTTGCTGTTTCCTTCAGCTTCATTAAGCTGCGTGTTGAGCATGAAACAAAGACCTCCGAGGACATATTGATCCAGAATCGATTTATGGGCATTTGCGCTTTGTCATACTGCCAGGAAGTCTTTGAACTCAGGCAAGTGAGCTCTTCCTAAGCTTCTGGTGCAGTACCATGGTCTGGTTAAGCTTTCTTGAATAAGTTTAAAGCGTTTTTGCTCTATTCTACCCCATTTCTTTTTCCCCTTCTTTACCAGGGATAGTTTTTTCAAATTAAACTACTTAGTTCCACCGTAAATTTCCCTGATATTTTGTTGTCCTAGTAACACATACACCAAGTTAGATACACAGGTTAGTAATTCCTCATAGACACATACACTCATTACAATTATTAGATTGCTCTTCGGAATATTTCAATATTGATTCTTGTACATTCTGTAGTCCCTGAATATCTCACAACATCAGAGGGTGACTGATAAGAGGTAATTAAATAGTGTTTTTTTTTTATTAAATTGGTGCTGCCCTGTTCTTTTAAGCTATAACAATAGTGGTGTCTAAATCCCATTTACCCTACACTAGGCTGTTTTGCTGCATCTGCACCCTTCAATTTATATAACAGAACACTGCATACATGCATACAATTTATTAGAGAAGCAGCAGTGTGCTCACAATAAAAAGCACAATCTGTGTTGAACAATACATTACATATATTTAGGAAATGACAACTGTGGTGCTATGAGAATCAGATCGCACTAAGACAGACTTTGCTGGTTTGGATCCTGTTGTTCTTGGAAAGACCTTTCTCAAACACATTTGGTAATGGATGCGTCTGCAGTTATAAAGTTACCAAACAATATCTACCCCAGCCTGATGGGCTGATCCAAACAGAGGGTGATGGGCTTCCCCAGCAGGTAGTAGCGGAGGGTGTAGCTTTTTAGTAAGACCAGTCAAGAGGGCTGGAGATGTCTGAAGAGCTAGGTAAAAATGCGGTGATAATAGCCATCCAGTCCTAAGAATTTTTCACCTCCTTTTTAGTCTTTGGCTGTGGGCAGGCTGCTACTGCCACGGTTTTATCAATTTGGAGCCACACCTGCCCATGATCCAGATGGAAGCCCATATACTGTACTTTACCTCCACACGCTCAATTGTATACTTCCTTGGGTCAGCAGTGAGCCCCACACACCTCAGTGATCTCAGGATGGCCTGGAGGTGTTGAATGTTCTGGGGCCAATCATTACTGAAAAAATTATATCATCCAGATTATATCGGGCACAGCATAGGCGGTATGTGGGCATAACACCCTGTCCATCAACCTCTGAAACATAGCCAGTGGCCTGGTGTAAGCCAAATGGTGCAGAGAAGGCTGCTTTTTCACAGGATGTGAGAGTGCTTTAAGTTTGTCTATCAAGAAGTTATTCTCTGGTAAGTTTGTACCATCTGGTTAACTTTGTGTATTAACTTTGTATATTAAATTCATGTAATATATACAGCTTGGTATTTCTGGTCTATTACTTGTTTGAGCTAGTTCTCTCATAGAAAGAGTCTTGATGAAAGTGTGAATTGGTGGGCAGGGCTTAGTAGATATATTGAAGGTGTGTTTTCTCAAGATTTAGTGTGCTTTAAGTTTGTCTATCAAGAAGTTTGTTAGCAATGGTAGGTGGGTTATGGAACTGCCAGTCTGCTGTGAAGAAAGCTGATTTGATATCAGCCCTGGCCTCTCACTACCATCTTGACTTCCTTGCTCTAAAAGAAATTTGGATTTCCCCACATGACTCTGCTACATCCACCACCAACATCCATCTATCATCTGCTTTTTCCTTCTCTCACATACCACGGCAGTCTGGCAGGAGCAGTAATACTGGTCTGCTGCTGTCTCATCGCTGGACCTTCTTTCCTTCTTCGTCTCTTGCATCTCAACATAACATCCTTTGAATTCCATGTAGTCACTGTGACCTCTCCAATCAACTTGATTATCATCATTGTCTACTGTCCACCTGGTGCCCTTGGGGATTTCTTAGACAAAATGGACAAGCTTCTCAGTCACTTCTACACACTCCACTCCTTCTACACACAAGGGAGGAAATATCCTAGACCTGGTCTTCAGTCGTCCAAATCCAACTACAAATATCGATTTCACACCGCTTCATGTCTCTGACCATCATCTGATATCCTTTATACTTACCCTTCTGACTCAGCCTTCAACATGCAATTACCTACATAATTCTCGCAGGAACATCCAGAACATCTCACCTTCCTCTGTAACCTCCCACCTTCCTCACACACTCTCACTTCTCCCAGACCTACATACCTTTTCCACACTACCAGTTGACCTTGCCACAGACTCTCTACTTACTTCACTCTCCTCCTCCATCAATGACATCTGTCCCAAAACATCTTGACTCAAGAAGCCCTGTCATCCTGCTCCATGTCTATCGGATGTATTGCGCAGCCATTGGAGAGAGCTTAGAGTGATAGAATGGAAGTGGAGAAAGTCACAACCTGATAAAGATCTGTCCTTCTGCCGTGATCTTCTCTCCAAATTCTCAACCGATGTGACCTCAGCAAAAAAAGATTTTTACAAGAATAAGATTGAGAACTCTTCACATGATCCTCAAAAGCTCCATAACATCTCCTCTCTACTCAACCCACCAGCTCCTCCTCCATTATCCCTAACAGCAGAAGACTTCGCAGCCTACTATGAACACAAGACCGAAGATATCTGTAAGGCCTTCACATCCAGACCTACTCCTCATCCACTCACTCCACATCTGACTCCCTCTTCCACCACACTGGCAAAGTTTACCACCATGACATCAGAAGACATTCTGCAACACAGTCATCCAACCCTACAACCTGTCAGTTAGACCCAGTCACATCTACACTGTTCCAGACTATGTCACCTGTGGGACTATGTCCCTAAGTTCTGGACATTTCCCTTCAGTGATGAAACAAGCAAGGATCACTCCAATCTTGAAAAAACCCATGCTAGACTTCTCCATCATGAATAACTACACACCGGGATCACTTCTCTCTTTTCTTTCTAAAATCTTGGAACACACTCTTTACAACCAACTGTCTCTCTATTTGTCAGATAACAATCTCCAATCACCAATCTGGCTTCAAACCATCACACTCTACAGAGACAGCCCTCCTTGCAGTTACAGAAAAACTCCAGGTGGTAGGAAAGAGAAACTTTCATCTGTCCTCATCCTCCTTGACCCCTCGGCAGCATTTGACACTGTCAACCACAGCATTCCCATGTCACGTCTCTCTAGACATGGTATCCAGGGAACAGAATGGCAGTGGTTTACCTCTTACCTGAAAGACTGGAGAAGATCCAGTTCAGCTCCATGCAGAATCTCCACTGGTGTCCCACAAGGTTCAGTCCTTGGTCCTCTCCTATTCTCCCTCTATACTCTATCTCTGGGAGAAGTCATAGCTTCTCATGGGTTCTCCTATCACTTTTACGCTGATGACACCCAATTCATCCTGTCTTTACCGCCCACAGACACCAACATCTTGACTCGTATTTCAGCTTGCCTGACTGACATCTCATCCTGTATGACTGCTCACCAACTTAAACTTAACCCTGACAAAACTGAACTCCTGTTCATTCCTGGTGACTCACTACCACACCGTGACTTGACTATCTCTCTGGACACACACCGCTACTACCCTCCACAACAGCTTGCAACCTTGGTATGACCATCGACAACAAACTCTCTTTCACTGCCCACATCACAACCCTGACTTGCTCCTGCAGTTACCTCCTTTAAAACATTAGGAGGATCTGACCATTTCTCACCACTCAAGCCACACAAATACTTGTTTACAAATACTCACTGGTCATTTGCAAGCTAGTCTTCTGCAACTCACTCCTTTCAGGTCTTCCTCAGAACTCTATCCGACCACTACAGCTCATCCAGAATGCAGCTGCACATCTTGTCTTCAACCTCCCCAAGTTTTAACACACTACCCCCTCACTCCGCTTCCTCCACTGGCTTCCAATAGCTAACCGCATCCAGTTCAAAACCCTAACCCTTGCCTACAAGGCAAAAACTGGACCTGCACCCTCATACCTCAAAGCACTAATCACCCCTCACATTGCACCTTGCTCCCTTTGGCCCTGCAGCACTGCCTGACTGGTTCCACCATCTACCAAGGGCAGACACTCATCATGACTCTTCTCCCTTCTGGCACCAAGGTGGTGGAATGAGCTTCCTCTAAGTGTCAGAACAGCCGAATCTCTGTCCATCTTCAAATGACGTCTTAAAACTTTTCTCATACCTGATTGTACTCTTAATAGACATCTGAGCTAGTATCAGAATATATTTGTTGATGGTGAGCATAAAGCACTTTTTGTAAGTTGCTCTGGATAAGGCCGTCTGCTAAATGCCTAAATGTAAATGTAAATCTGCCAATACCCCTTGGTTAAGTCCAGTCTTGAATAAAAACAAGCTGTGCCTAACCAATCAAGCAGTTCACCAATGCGAGGTATGTTATACGCATCAAATTTAGACAATGTATTGACTTTATGATAATCCACACAGAAGCAGCCTGACCCATCTGGCTTGGGAACCAAGACAACCAGGCTGCTGATTCCTCGATCACTCTGGCTGCTGGTTCCTCCCTGACCACCTATTTTTTGGGTTCAGGGTGACTACGAACCACTACCCCTAGGGGCATTTTGATGTGGTGTTCGATGAGGTCACTCGCCCAGGCAGAGCAGAGAACACATTGGAGAATTCTCCTTGAATCTGTGCAACATCAGCAGCCTGAGAGGAGGAGAGGTTGCTGTCAATTGGGTCCGGAATTAACTTTTTTGCCAATTTAAAATTTTGCTCCGGTCCCTCTTGGGAACCACTGTCGCCAATGCCGCTGATTCATCAGCTGATTCATCTGGTGTCCATATGCACCACCTCATAGGCAATGTCCCTGACTAACTGTGTGATCTAAAATGGCTCTTGCCACTTAGCAAGTAATTTGCAGCTCGATGTGGGCAGCAAAATGAGTACTTTTTCTCCCGGTATGAAACTGCACAGCTGAGTACCTCTGTTATAAAGGTGTGGAGTTTTGCGCTCAGATCAAGAAAAATTATCTATTTAATTTTCTTTTTTATTATTTCATTTTGTCACTAAATAGTTCTTGACAAATCACATCCACTGGCAAGCAAAACATGCAATATGTTCATGTGAATCCAACATTAAATGGAAACAGATGATGAACATCACTGTTTGCTCCTAATAGACTTGCATCAGTGTTTTTACACATTATATTATCTTTATAACTGGCTATATTCTACCTTCACTAGCAGGCTGAATAGAAAACTAACTGACTAATAGGCTAATACTACAATAATAAATCTTACTTAAAGCCTTAAAATATGAAGGGATACAAATGGCTGTTACAAGCTAAAAATGTCCATAATTAAAGAGTGCAGAGCTTAGAAACATAGCTTAGCCAGCTTGCTAATATATTAACCTAGCATCAGCTAATGTTAGCAAGATTTACAGCAAGAATGAATTTACCTTGTAAAGAGAAAATTCTCCTAAAAAACAAAGTTAACATTAGTTATATTGCTAGAGATAACTGGAGCAAGGAAATAATAGTGGCTTGGGATTGTGAACAGAGTGGTCACATTCGTAAATGGTGCAAGGACCATTAAAACAATTCCAGTGGTAAAGCTGGTATCAACAGGGACCACTGAGAATGGTCTGCACTCAGAGGAACAGCTATAGAACAGTTATAGAACATATGAAAACAGCATTGTACAGGCTGTGTGGTGACATTTATTGTGCACATTCAAAAGGTGACATGGCTTTTGCAAAAAAAGACTTTTTATGGGTAGCAACAGAACAGGTGCTAAAACACCTGTGAAGGGTTGGGCTGATCCCTATTTGCATGGAGAGGAGTTGAATCCGGAAGCAAGTCCCCCAAAAGCTGTGCATCAGTCATGCAACTTCCTCTTTGATTTAGAGTGGGTCGGGGCGGGAGGTTGCATGGCAACAGCCAGGGCTTGTTGTAGTCCCTTGGCCTGATTGAGCTCTGCTGGAAATGGCCCAATAAGGAGGGATACGCGGACCATATTGGTTGGGGTGGAGAACCATCAAAAATTAATGAGACATTTATTAATAAAAACATTGTGAGCAGTAGTATATTTCTCATACCATATGTGGATGTATAAAAAGTAAAGATGTAATTGAATTTTTTATGATGAAATAAACTATTATATTATATTATGTTATATTATATTTGTAAGGATCCCACACTAAGTGGACTCAAGTGCAGATATATTTTATTTTGTGCAGCTGTACAATAATGGTGAAGCCAAAAGGCAAAATATAACATAAACAAATGGAATTAGTCTGTGTCCACAGTATCAACAAAAAGACCTCAGAGCGTGGAGTAGAGAAACAAAACACAAACAAAAACAACCTCCCGTGAGCCCTTTTTCTTCTTTGAGGGCCTGGTGGTCCAGGTCTGTGATGATACATTGCGTGGCATTCTTGCAATAGCAGAGGATCTAGGATGTTCTCAGCCAGTACCTATGAGTCTTTCTCCAGGTCATAACCCTCCCAGGAAACCAAGTACTGAAGGCCCCCTGCTCACCTCCCGGACTGTGAAGGTGTCGGGCTGGCAGGACGTCTGGGAGTTGACAGGCTGGGTCATGTTGTCATCCTGGCAATGTGTCTGAGATTCAGGGGTCTGAGGCGGTGTCATCTTTGCATTGTGGCTGAGGATCAGGGGTTTGCATCATGGTTTCATCTAGACAAGGCGGCTGCGGTTCCGTAGGTTGGGTCCTCTTGGTGTTGAGGCTTGGCATGGACTGGCTTAAGGGCTGAGACATGAAAGGTAGGATGGACATGGCTATGGTGTGGCATTTGGATTCTAGATGTGACTTCATTAATACGTTTGACAATGGGGAAAGGACCAATGTAACATGGACTTAACTTAGTGATTTTTGATGGTGGCTGGAAGCCTCCTGGCTGGTACTGAGGAGTAGGACCGTGCCACCGACCTGCAGCTTTCTTCATGTGGGAGATTGTCCTTTTGTGCTGCTAATGGACCTGGGACCATACTTGTTCACTCCTTCAGAACCAGGAGTCTATGCTATGCTATGCTCCGTCGTCATGGCGTTCCAAGGATAAAGCGGGGGCTGGTGGCTTAAAAACACTAAGAGGTGTGTTGCAACAAAGGCGTAGGCATATTCTGCACAGGGAGGATAACAGACCCACTCCTGAGGCTGAAACTGACAGTAAATCCTTAAAAAATTCTTGATTTACCCATTCTGCCTGGCCATTACTTTGATGATGAAAGCCAGAGGTTAGGCTGACAGTTATACCCAGCTTCTCCATGAACGCTAACCCGGTAACAGGACTAATTTTTTGAACACCTTTTGAGAAACGGTCAACAATGGTTAGTATAGTAGTGAACCCCTGAGATTAAGCCAGGTCAGTAACAAAATCTATGGCTAGATGAGACCAGGGTCTCTCCAGAATGGGCAAAGGGAGCAGCTTGCCTGCAGGTAATGTTCAAGGTACCTTAGCTTGTGCACTCTCTGGACATAAAACAACAAAATCTTGTATTTCCCGTGACATGGTGGGCCACCAGTACTTCGCTAGAATAAGTTCCAAGGTCCTTCAGGATGGCCTCCAGGCGTAGCATGAGCCCAAGAAATGAGAGAATTACCTGGAGGGCAGCTAATGCCACCCTGTGTGGGCTGGAGTTCCCGAATTTTCTGATCCAACTCCCAGTTGTATGAACTTCTCCAGGAATATGGACTCAGGGTCTGAGGTGGTCAAGTCAGGCTCATACAATCAACATAAGGCACCTGCCTTTCCATTTTTGGAACCTGGATGATAAGACAGGACAAAGTTAAAATGTGTAAAGAAAAGGGCCCACCTGGCTTGGCGCGAGTTTAAGCATTTAGCAGCTTGTAGGTACTCCAGGTTTTTGTGATCTGTAAAGATGCTCACTGGATGTTTGGCCCTCTCCAACCAGTGCCTCCATTCATCGAGAGCCAATTTGATGGCTAGTAGCTCTCGGTCCACTATGTTGTAATTCTGGCCACTTCTACGATAAAGGGTTGACTCAGTTTGGGTTGTTTCACCTTCGTGGCTCCTTTCAGCAAATCTGTGAGGGGTCTGGCAATGGCACTAAAACCTCTGATAAAGCCTATAATAGTCTATAAAAATTAGCAAAGCCTAGGAAGCACCTGAGCTCTCCACCATTGTCAGAGATATCCACTGAGTAATGGCTGTCACCTTATCACAGTTCATAGAGACATGCCCCCCTCTTTAATACGGACTAAGTTGTAGGAACTTCATAAATCCAGTTTTGTGAAGATGGTAGCACCTCTTAGCTGCTTAAGGGAAGTGGGGATGAGTGGAAGTGGATAAGGGTATCGGACAGTAACTTTGTTCAACCCTCTATAGTCAATGCAGGGCCTAAGGCCACCTCCCGCCTTGTCAACTAAGAAGAACCCAGCAGAGGCGGGTGAAGAAGAGTGTCGGATATTACCTTGACAGAGTGCCTCCTGGATATACTCCTCCATGGCATTCTTCTCCGGAAGGGCAAGAGCATAAATGTTATTCCTAGGAGGAGCACAACCTGGCAGGAGATCTAGCACACAGTCAACGGGTCGATGCGGAAGAAGGCCTTCGGCCTGACGCTTATTAAACACTTCCCGTAGATCATGGTATTCTCTAGGAACATGAACCTCTATGTCCATATCAGGGCTTTCGACTTTTGTGGTCCATACTGAACATGACTTGGCCTGAAGACATTGTTCAAAACAAAAATCAGACCACTGAAGGATGGGTCCTTCGTTCCAGGAGATGAGTGGGTCATGAAGAGTGAGCCAGTCCATGCCCAAGATAACCGGATGCTTGGGGGAATCTAGGAGGAGTAGTGATATCTCCTCTTCATGAAGAAGTCCGAATTTGAGCCTCAGAGGGACCGTCTGAAAGGCAATCTTTTCAGTGCCAATAGGCACACCGTCCACAGCCTGAACCTGAAGAGAGGGAGTTGTCCTCAGAACCAGGATGCCCTGGGCTTCTGAGGTGGCATGATCCAAAGAAGGACTTCTTTCTAGGACAGCAGCCTTTCAGTCTGTGGGAATGTAAAACTTGCTTGACTGTAGACAGTGACACTCATGTACCAGCAGCTTCTTGGTAGGCCTGTGCCTTGGTGGTTCTTTGTTTGTTCCAGACCATCTGAACCAATTGCCTCTCAACTGAAGATGACATTTTGGGTCTTATTCCAGAACTTGCCAAAGTGGCTACATTTCCCAATGTACTTACACAAAATTGTGTGAACCAATGATCTTGGAATCTGCACAATAATCTTTCTCAGATCTTCACTGAGCTTCTTGGACATTTACATTTTACTGTGTGGTGATGTGTTGCTCAAGCAAAACAATCACTTTTTTATGTGGGCACAGAGAACCTACCAGCTGTAGTCAATCATGATTACTAAAAGGAAGGTAAAATATAATGATAACAGTGCAAACTTTCAGCACTTCATTAATAATCTAAGTTAGAAAAATAACAGATCAAGCCCAATACTGGTATGATATTATTGTCCATGAGAGAAATTTGAAAAACAACAGATTTTCTTTGAAGTGAAATATTAAAAGTCTCTTGTCCCCTAAAAGTAAAAAGGAGAAAATTGCATTGAACGATTCCATTTCAACACCCAGCCTAACTCTAATCTACTTATGGAAAAACTATCACTGCCAAAAAAGAAATATATGCTTAAAATGGGAAAGGAGTTATCACTGGAACTATCAGCATCATCTACATCAATCTCTGTCCCATCATTTGAGGTAAGCCACTTGTGCAATTAGACACAATCCTCATTATTTTTTATTCCCTCAAATGATCAGTGATCACAAGAAAATTGGTGGGGAAGTAATAGCTGAATAATGTCTCTATGGAATGTTAGTATCCAAAAAGGACAAACTCTGGGTAGTTTTGAGCCATCACCAGCGGAGACAGCAAGGCATCTGTGCCTGGTGCTGGGAGGGAAAGCACTGCAGATGCTAGTGGATTTACCAGCTAAGCAGCACAGCTTGGCTAGTCAACTTAACATTAGCTTTGACTACAGCACTACAACTGTAAATCAGAAAAGTGCTGGGAGTTTTGGAGATTGAACGGTAATGCCAATATTACCATGATGGTCTGGCAGGCATACCCATCATGCTGTTGAAGCTGTTATTGAGCTCATGGGCTGCTCTGGTGGTTCTGGTGAAAAAGAAAATAGGATTATTATTTTCCATTGCCTAAATGCAGATTCTTATGGTATTCCTCATATTGATGATGCTCAGGACTGTTTAGTTGGCTTGTCATTAGATTTACAGAGAGGGTACTGGAAAGTAACATTGGATCCAGAGGCAAAAGAGCATAGAAGTTCCAGGCTTTCAGAACAAATCTGTGGCTTCATCTGGGGAAATGTAACCTACTCCAGCACATTTTGTTGTTAGCAACACTGAACTCCAGTGAACCACAGTCAGAGCCATTTTCTACAAATGGAGACAAGCATGAATGGTGGCAAACCTTCCCAGGAGTGGCTGGCCTACCAAAATATCCACAACTCATGCAGGAGGCCACAAAAGAACCTAGATGAACATCTAAACACCTGCAGGCCTGACTTACCTCAGTTACAGTCAATGTACACAATTCCACAATAAGAAAGCCACTTGGCAAAAATAGCATTCATGGTAGCACTGCTAGGCTCAAAACACTGCTGAACAAAAAGAACACAAAGGCTCGTCTCACATCTGCCAAAAACATCTAGATGACAAACAAGACTTTTGGAATAATATTCTGTGGACTGATGAAGGAAAGAAGCATTTTGGAGGACAAGGCTCCTGTTACATCTGATGTAAAGCTAACACTGCATTCCACCATAAGAACACCATAAGAATACAAACATATTGGTGATGGTGTGACGTTCTTGGGCTGCTTTGCTTGTGCAGGACATGGACCACTTGTCATAATTGATGGAACCATAAATTCTGCTCTTTATAAGAAAATCCTGAAGGAGAATGTCCACTAGTCAGTTTGTGATCTAAAGCTAAAGTTGGGTGTACAGCAGGACAATGATCTGAACAACACAAGCAAGTCCACCTGTGAAGGGCTCAAAAGAAACAAAATGAAGGTTGTTTTGGAGTGGCCGAGTCAAAGTTATGACTCGAATCCCATTTAGATGCTGTGGAAAGATCTTAAATGGGCAGTTCATGCTCAATGTAAAAGACTCATCACAATTTATCACAAACATTTGATTGCAGAGGGTGGCACAACCAGATATTAGGTTTTGGGGGGAAATTACTTTATATTATATTAAAATGAGTTGGATGGTCTGAAATATTTAAATGTGACAGTAATAGAAGGAATTGAGTTGGGGCAACTGTAGTTCAAGGAGCCAGAGGGACAGGTAGCAAGCTGGATTTCTGTGCTATAAGAATTCCAGTTCTCAATTCAGTATCACTTATAGAGACTGCATGGTAATGCACTCTCTCAATGTCTGTGCAAGGCCAAGGAATGCAGGTAATGTGTGCAGCTGGAGGAGTGTTGCATGGCAGCTATGGTGGCGCCTGTTTCCACTGGGATGGACATTGGGGGGTTGGAGAATGTATCTGATGAACAGGGCAAGGACTGTGAAATTTCCTGATTTTTGGGGTGGCTATAAGTGGGTAAAAAGCCAAACAACTCTGCATGGTCCCATCTCAAAAGCTCTATGGGATGGGACAGTTTCTGCATGTAGGCTGCTGTACTGGTTGTGGGAAGGGCCAGTCCCAAGGGGGAAAATGTGGCAGCTGGTCATCTTAGAGAAAGGATGTCAGGTGTGAAACGGATGACCCTTTAATCTAGGGTCAGGTTAGGTGGAGTTCTAATCTAACTTACTTAGTTACTCTATATCTAGTAGAATGTTTTACATCAGCTGGTGTACATATTGAGCATGGGCATAATCCATCATGAGTACTAAATGAAGGATGTTGGTTTAAGTATAATCTTATGGGGGCTGTGGACCAAACTCTGCCAGGTTGTTTGTTGAGCAGTTTGGAAAGTTTTTATTTATTTGATTGGGTGGTTTTCTATGTCACACCCACTAAGAACAACGTTTCAAATCAAATAATTAAGTTTAATTAGTCGCAGTACAGTGACTGGCAGCTAGGGCTAGCACACATGACTCCTGACCTTGAGAGTTTTCTAGAATTGGTGTAGTCCAATATTCCTATGTTTAATAAATGCAATGCATGCAAGTATAACAGCAGATTGTTTAATTCTAGGAAGATGGTAAAAGATTTGAAGATTGATATGTACCTTCTCTGCTTCTAGGTGGCTAAGGAGCAATGGATGTGGCCCCATTACTGGGACTCTTTTTTCCCAACCCAACCCAGAGTGGTGGATTTACAGATTGTGATGTCCTCTGCTGTAGTACTCTGCACCAGCGCATAGCTCCACCTAGAGTGGGGTTTAATCAAAGTTGTGGTCCCCCAAACAATGACGTAGCTCAAATGGTTAAAAGAGACTCTGGGTGACATTTATTAGGTACAGGTGCTTTTTTGATCTTGGCCAATACTACAACATAATGTTCATTGATTGTCTTGCCAGGTAAGGTTGGTACTGACCTAAAATGCTCACATTAAGGGAAGGTGCAATCTCCCTTAACTTTTGTTAAGGACCAGAGAACCTTATTGATGGTGTTTACCTGAGCATCCAGTCTACCAAGTATATCACTACCAATATAGGTGGTGTGCCATAGCTTTGGAATGACCCCAAAGAATTGGGTTAACTGCTTCAGATTCCAATCTCAAGGTGTAAATGTCATTGGTGGCCATCTTTGCCTGAGGTAAATGATTGAGGGGAAAATGGCAAGGTGCTCTTATCAACTGTAGGCTACGATTGATTTGTGTCAACAAGCTTTAGGATAGGATTGATCAGACCATCTTTAATATTGGCATTCTTGAGGCTGATGCCATTCACATTCTGTAGGTTGTATTGTTTGCCATAGTGGGTGCAGTATGCACACACAGGAAAGTGTCTTACTGTACCAAAAGATCATTTAGATGGCAAGAAGATTTTGGCAGGCTATTAGAGGGAGTTCCTCATTCATCACTGCAACAATTCATATGAAACAAGGAGTCAGAAGGCAGGCTTGGTGAAACTCAACTGAAATTATTTGTTTATTTAAAAAACATTTTTCAGCTTTTTTATTCTCTGGACCTCAAAACCACAAAGACATGCATGTTGGCTCTATTTCACAACTCTCTGTCTGTCTCTTGTTCTCTGCATCTCCACTTTTATCCACTGCACACAATAGGAAAAATTATTATTAATTGACAATCCACAGGTGTGTGCCCTTCCCTATTTGTTCCTCCCGACTGTGTCTCTCATTGACAGGGTGGCACTTAATCATACCTAGAGTGTGACAATTTGGTCACTCTCTGTAGGCCAGAGGGACCACCATGTGTACCAATTTCAATGTCAGGAGACACTATAATGCCAAAAGTGTTCACTCACCCATCCAAATAAGCCATTGGGAATGACAGCAACTCAGCCATTAAGTGGTAGGCCAAGTGTAAGTTTGGTGGAGGGGGGATTATGGTGTGGGGTTGTTTTTCAGGAGTTGGGCTCGGCCCCTTAGTTCCACTGAAAGGAACTCTTAATGCTTCAGCAAACAAAGAGATTTTGGACATTTCATGTTCCCAAATTTGTGGGAACAGTTTGAGGATGACCACTTCCTGTTTCAACATGACTGCACATGAGTGGGTTAAGCAAGGTGGCAAATAGGGAATTATGAGGAAAATAGGCTGGAAGAAAAGCAAAGAAATGAGACGCCTTTGTGGCACACCCTGAAGAAGAAAACAAAATAAAAATTCAGACCAAGGTAAGAACTCTGGAGTTAATATCCTTAGAAATAGATTCACAATACTCTTAATGGCATGTCTGACTGTCAAAACCCTGACAAATTACCTCGGGCCAAAGCCCTACCCCATGGTCACACTGCTAAAAAAGTGTGACAAGAGGCACTGCTCGAAAACCCCTTTAAGTTAAGTGGCAAGCAGGTGTCTTTTGTTGACATCTTAATTGCCCTTAGGCATACTGGGAGATGATGTCCTTCCAGTGCAAGCACTGCACGTCTCCTCAGAGATATGAAACAGTTAAATGTGACAAATGAACAAAAATAGAAGAAATTGGGAAGGAGCAAATACAGTACTGTACTATCTATGAATTAATATCCAATATATGACACCCTCTACTGAACTGTTTAACTCTTTAATTTCTTACATTCTTCTTACCTAGATTGGCCTGCACAGAGTCCTGACCTCAACCTGATAGAACACCTTTGGGATGAATTAGAGTGGAGACTGGCCTTATTGTCCAACATCAGTGTCTGACCTCATAAATGCACTTCTGGAAGAATGGTCAAAAAATCCCATAAACACACTCCTTGTGGAAAACCTTCCCAGATGAGTTGAAGCTGTTATAGCTGCAAAGGGTGGGCTGACATCATATTAAACCCTATGGATTAAGAATGGGATGTCACTCAAGTTCATATGAGTGTGAAGACCAGCGAATATTTTTGGCAACATAGTGTAACACAGACTCATGAGGTTGGATCTGTTTCAGCTTGGGTTTAATTAGGTGATGAGGTAATCTCAGTACACTCATATCCCAGCTTTGTGAGCTTGGTTTCAGGTGCAGCTACATCCTGGCCACATTTTAAGAGGTATTGTTCCTGTTCCTTAGCCTTGCTTATTAATGATGCTTCTCTTTTTCCAAAGTGTTGAGTTTATCTTGAGCTCAATCTTGTTACCTGTGAATATGTCTGAGTTTTGCCAACAGTCTCAGTGCTATTCTGCCTAATGCCTCAGCTAGTTCTTTCTCTTTGAGCTCCTTGGACCTACAAAGGTACGTACAACCTACTGCAATCTGTAGTGACTCAAGGTTCAGGCTCCTAACCATTCTCATTAGTGCATCATATACATAATCATTTAAGTCAACTTTGGCAGGGTTTCAGTGGTCATAGGTATAGGTATAGGTATAGGTAATTTGATTTATGAGCTTGACCTATTTATATATTCCCATCAAAGCACCAGTGTGTTAATCTCACAAGGTAGGCTGTTGCTAGTATATGAGTTTAAAGCGGCTAAATGCACTATGGGAATCGTACATGTATTCTTCTTGAACTACCATGATTTATGTAGTATTGAGCTTTGGGTCTCAGTTTGTTTGGTTTATGTACATGGGCTATATTATTTCAGCCAGAGTATGGTCTTCTGGTTCTTAAGACATGGGGAATTATTGTTTTATAACAACGACTACTACTAGAGCCATCTACAGAAACAACCATTCTCAGCACGATGTCCCACATTGCCCATTCACAGAATCAACACTTTTGGCAGTGAATAACTCTAGGTTGAAGAACCCAAGAGGATGGGGCTCAAAACTGGCAACTAAGCTGTAACCTATTCAGGATGTATTTATTGGTTCTTAAATTTCACCTCACTGCAACATGCCAAATGCCAAAGGCATATAATATGCCATGCATGCAACAAGTCAAATCTCTCAGTAATATCAGACACATGATACCGTTAGACTCAGTGCTTAAATTACGTCTTTAAGCGCAAGGTAGTTTTAATTCAAGAATCAGCACACTTCAGCACACAGTTGCAGCACATTTCTTTCCTTTGTTCCTAACAAGCTTCATTCAGGAATTTACAATCACAGAATAACACACAACACAACTGTAATGGTCACACACAAATCATGACCTAGGATAAGGTACCATACGTTGAATTGGGAAAGCTATCAGTCTTGTATGCAACAGCAGTTTTAGCATGACAGGCTAATCAGAAAGATAGTATGCTAACTGGAATTAATGTAGGCCACAGGAAGTGATGCTAGGCTGACTGGTAAGATAGAACAATAGACTAACAGTAAATTTGTCTCTTAAGCTCAGCAGAAATATTGATTAAAAAAGCCCTCATGTGGGAGCACCAATATATAATAATGTAGCTGGACATTGATTTAAATCTTTAGATATTAGATTGGGACACCTCTCTGATTAATGAACTAGTTCATTATTAATAAGAAACAGATGCTGCTTTCAAGTGGTGTCGGTTTTATCGGACAGACGAGTTTCCTGTGAGGAGGCATCATATGAGCACTCTCTCATTTCAGATACTTAAGTCAGATACATCAAAATTTTTGATGCAGCCCGATCTGCCCAAGTAGTGAAGTAAGCTCTATTTCCAACATGGCCGAACAGTTCATCAAGAGTATGATATCAAATAATAAAGTATGTTGTACATTAATTCTAATAATAACATAGTCTTCAAACATATACAATCAATGCATATGTTATTTTTTTCTACTTTTGTGTTCTACTTTTAGATTAGACAATGATTATCCATACAACATAAAAAAGGCTGACAGTCTCCATGTTTGTTTACATTTCCCACACAAACCACATGAGTGTGACCAAGTTGGGCAAAAAAGTTTCATCTCAGAGAAACTTACCGCCTGACATGCACTTGAAAGTGCAGAGAGAAATGTAATCATATTTATATTATTATTAGTAGTAGTAGTAGTAGTAGTAGTTTATGCACAATTCTCTCCTATAGTTTTGAAGATATGGACACCACTCTAACTCTAACATGTTCTGTCTGTTCGGGAGAAGTGTTAAATGGGTTTATTCACTCTTTTTCCCATTTATATCTATATAATTTTTCAAACAATCCTCAATTTTAGTCAGTTTTCAGGTTATAACCACCAAAACTCACTTGATCAAACCTGGCTAAATCTCAAAATATAGACAGATTGCACCCGTGCTTCTCTTTTTATATACCTTTATTTCCCAATTCATTTCTATGGACAGCATCTTGAGTGGGTGACATCCTCACCACTGTAGCTTTCAGAATAAATAATCAGAAATCATGTTTTCAACACAACATTTTCTCATATCCTAATATGTTCATGTAGGAACTTCCTTCCCTTATATTCCAAAATACATAATAATTTTTTGAGGTATGAGCATTTGTTTGGCATTAGTAAACCATGCAAATGCAAAGACAGGCTTTTAAACAGCTATCAAAGATTTCATGCCTAATCCGAACAATTAGTGCCAATTAAGGGTTCTGGTCCCCATCTCTCTATCTCTCTTGCTCACACATGGTATAGGTGTATAGGAGGCCTTCATTTCAACACAGATAGGCCTTTCTCCCCAAAATTAAAACTCTGTTTACTCACATACATACATTTGCCTCTGGCACTGGATTTATGGAGTGGGTGGGCACTACAGAGACTAGGGGTGGGGTTGTGTGTTAGCTCCCAGCTTGCCCTTGGGCAGTGCACTTTTCTTGTTACATACCATAGGTAAGAAGTGTGTGTGGGGGTTGCTCTCTTCCCTGGGTGTGCATGTGTAAATGTGAGTGAATGCTGTTCTTTCTGCTTTAGCTGTTCTGAGAGCTGAGTTTTAATAAAAAGCTATTCTTTTGGAAGAGTTTAAATGCTACTGTACAGGTCCTTCTAAAAAAATTAGCATATTGTGATAAAGTTCATTCTTTTCCATAATGTAATGATAAAAATTAAACT
>JANCOA010453898.1:4518-16169 GCA_024363135.1 Leptodoras oyakawai | reverse complement strand
AGAGAGAGAGAGAGAGAGAGAGAGAGAGAGAGAGAGAGAGAGAGAGAGAGAGAGAGAGAGAGAGAGAGAGAATACAAATGTTACTAACTAGAGAAATACACTCACCGGGCACTTCATTACATACAACTGCTGATATTCAAACTGAGCATCAGAATGGGGAAGAAGGTGAATTTAAGTGACTTTTAACACGGCACGGTTGTTGGCACTATTCCGGCTGGTCTGAGTGTTCAAGAAACTGTTGATCTACTGTGATTTTCATGCACAATCATCACTAGAATTTACAGAGAATGGTCCAAAAAAGAGGAAATATTCAGTGAGCAGCAGTTGTCTGGGCAAAAATCAGGTCAGAGCAGAATGGCCAGAGTGGTTTCAGCTGATAAAAGGGCAACAGTAACTCAACCACTCCAAGGTAGAAGAGCAGCTCTGAACACACAGTGTGATGAACCATGAAGCAGTAGCCGAAGACCACACCAGGTGCCACTCCTGTTGGCCAAGTACAGCGGCTACAATTCACACAGGCTCACCAAAATTGGGCAATAGAAGATCGGAAAACGTTGCCTGGTCTGAGGAGCCTCGATGATGCGACATTCGGATGGTAGGATCAGATTTTGTCGTAAACATGAACGCATGCCTTGTATCAATGGTTCAGGCTAATACCAGCTGAGCAATGTATAAATGCCACAGCCTACCAGAGTATTGTTGCTGACCATGTCCATCCCGTTTATGACCACAGTGTACCCATCTTCTGAGGGCCACTTCCAGCAGGATAACACGCCATGTCACAACAATCAACTCATCTCAAACCAGTTTCTTGAACACTTTAATCAAATAGCCTCCACAATCATCAGATCTCAATCTAATAGCACCACTTGAGATGTAGTGGAGATGCAACAGCATGATGCGATGATGTCAATACGGATCAAAATCTCAGAAATGTTTCCAGAACCTTGTTGAATCGATTCCACAAAGAATTAAGGCAGTTCTGCAGACAAAAGGTGTACCAAATGAAGTGACTGGTGAGTGTAATCTAGAGAAGCTAAAGAAATAAGTGCATGGAAACAAGGCTGTGCTATGCAAATTTGTCAGTAACTACATAACACTTCAACATCAGTTGAGTCCAAATCTGCAACATCAGTTGAGTCATGTAGCTGGGTAGAAAAATAGTGACTAAGTTTAATGTGCTTAGTGTGTCATCTTCCATGCCTTGACAATGTCACCATATTTAACTGCTTGGCAGTGTATGTCTATGCGTGTAGTAGACATGTGTGTGTGTGGTAGGGTATATTACCAAACTGATAAATGCATGTGTGTGTATATGTTGTATGACCTTACCTAGTTGAGCTGAACATAAGGAGTAGAAGCCCAGCACAACAGCTATCAACACCACTTTCAACTTCATCTACAACACATGCAAAAACATCATTAGGATAACATTTGACCAGCAGCATTATTCAGATACAAAACAAGCATGATTATAAAGAATGAAAACCTACATGTCTGTACACGCTTACCTATATGATACACCTATTTAGAACATACTCTCTGGCATTTAACTGATACTTATACAATTACTACATATAACCCATCTGTTGAGCCACAGTCCATCTGCAGGAACCATCACTTGAGCACTGCTAACCACACATTATTTGAGTGGTAAACCATTATCAACACAGCAGTGACACAGTGGCGTAACTGATAGTTCTGCAACTGTGAATCTGCAAACAGTGGTGCCATCATGTACAGATGCTGACATGGGTGTCTGCCTTCACACTTGCATGCAGTGTGTGACTGTCCACTAGGTGCAGGGTTGCATCAACCAAAAGAGAACTGATATGAAACAAAGTTAAAACGTTGCTGAGTGAATTGTAGAACAGACATAAACTTTCTACCTTACCATAGACAAGAACGATGACTTTACCAAAAAAATTACATTTTCTGATCAATTATCAGAATTAAACCTTTCTATCCTGTGTGATTTCAGCAGGCATTTATACTGCCCATTATCACCACCACTACTGCATTTACAGTTGTACAATGAGTATGACTTCACCTTATGCCATTCTGATATGGGTGGATTTAGAAGAATGTCACAGCAACACTCACAGTAAGAGTTTAATCAGAAATTAGAGTGGTACTGTCATGAGCTATTGTGTGTACATTTTAACAGACACGTATTAGATTCCTGAATGCATTTCTACGAAACACGAGGTACCATATGATAATGTATACCATTATAGATCTATTAAGCAAATTCCTACATCAGCATTGTAATGTTGCATTGAAAAGGATTCATATATTATATTGCCAAAAGTATTCACACTCACCCATCCAAATCACTGAATTCAGGTGTTTTAATCACTTCCATGGTGACATGTGTATGAAATATAGCACCTAGGCATGCAGACTGCTTCTACAAACATTTGTGAAAGAATGGGTCGCTCTTAGGAGCTCGGTGCATTCCAGTGTGGTACCATGACAGAATGCCACCTGTCCAGTCGTGAAATTTCCTCACTGCTATATATTCCACAGTCAACTGTCAGTGGTATTATAACAAAGAGGAAGTGATTGGGAATGATAGCAACTCAGCCACAGAGTGGAAGGCCATGTAAAATGACAGAGCAGGGTCAGCGGATGCTGAGGTGCATAGTTCACAGAGCTCGCCAACTTTCTGCAGAATCAATCACTATAGACATCCAAACTTCCTGTTGCCTTTAGACTAGCTCAAGAACAGTGCACAGAGAGATTCATGGAATGGGTTTCCATGGCCGAGCAGCTGCAACCAAGCCTTACATCACCAAGCACAAAAGCTTCTGGAAAAATGGTCAAAAATTCCCATAAACACATTCCTAAACCTTGTGGAAAGCCTTTGCATAAAAGTTGAAGCTGCAAAGGGTGGGCCGACATCATATTAAACCCTATGGATTAAGAATAGGATATCACTCAAGTTCATATGCGTGTGAAAGCAGGCGAATAAACACTTCTGGCAATATAGCGTATTTATATAGAAGTACATTTCACTATTATTTAAAAAAAATATTTATTTTATTTTAAATATTGTAAACACTGAAAAAAAAAAAAATATTGCCTGTAAAAAACATCTGAATATCAGCTCAGTATTTCATCTTGTAGAATATCAGCCCAGTACTTCATCTTAAAATTCAAGCAGAAAAGTTATAACTGCCACAGACTTTAAAAGGTTAAAACCACACTGTGGTGTAAAACAGGCTTATTCTGCAAACCTGAGGTACCCTAGTTGTGTCTCTTGGAGTAATGGAGTTCTACTGGATGTTACTGGAAACAACAGTTTTTTTTACTTGTATGTTACTTAGCAGGCTGCTAGCATCCATCAACAGGCAGTGTAGAGGGGAGCTGCCTAGTGACATCTGAGCAATATTAATTAAAGGCTGCTTTACATTATCAAGTGTAAAACAAGACTGCTTCATGTCTTTTAATAGGGGGTAATGAAATATGGAAAATTAAAACAATCACTAGACAGCATTAAAACAATCACTAATGTCATTACCATGCTCCATTACTCTTAGGCAGTGGCTCAACAAGTAGAGAAACTTTCTAACCAGCATTTCCTGTTTACAAAAACAGTGATACTATTTACATTTATATATTTTTTTTTATTTACATTTACATTATATTTACATGTAATTAATCTGTAGCTGACTGAGCCTTGAAATATAGTGAATCATTAGGAGTTATTTCTATATTGTAAAATAAAGCATTATTCTTAAAATACAATTATGTTCTAAAATACAATTATGTTATGGGGCAGGAGTGGCTCAATGGTTAAGGTAAGGTGTTGGGTTACTGAATAGAAGGTCGGGTCAGGTTCAAGCCCCAGCACCACCAAGCTGCCACTGTTGAGCCCCTGAGCAAGGCCCTTAACCTCCCCAACTGCTCAGTTGTATAAATTAGATAAATGTAAGTCACTCTGGATAAGGGTGTCTGCCAAATGCCAGAGATGAAAGATGCAAGATGTTCCCTGCTTATTAGAACCCATTGCTGACTGGCGTAACTACACATACTGTATCATAGATAACCACTGATGTCTTGCAAAACAAGCCTTTAAACATGGCTTTTCTGACTGCTGCAATTAATCTGTTCTTCTTATAATACCTTTTGGTGGATACATGCAAGTCTCTGTTGCCAATGTAGTATATAGAAACACTAAACCCATAACTTGACTCAATCAATTGGTTATTTTGGAAAAAAAAAACAGGTGTGGGCATTTTACCCCAGCGGGGCATTTCCCTTCCCACTCTAGCCTACTTCCTTGATGACAACTGCAGACACAACAGATGCATAGCTATTATACTACTTTATGCACAGTGTCTGGACAAAGGGAACCCTTTTATATTGTACATCTTGACTCCCTAAAGACTGTGGTAAAAAAAAAAAATCTTCCATATATACATTTACACCAATCAGGCATAACATTATGACCACCTCCTTTTCTCTACACTCATTGTCCATCTTCTCAGTTCCACTTACCATATAGATGCACTCTGTAGCTCTACAGTTCAAGACTGTAGTCCATCTGTTTCTCTACATACTTTGTTAGTCCTTTTAACTCTCTCCTCTAATGGTCAGGACCCCCACAGTTCAGGTACTATTTAGGTGGTGGATCATTCTCTGTACTGCAGCAATACCGACATGGTGGTGGTGTTTGTGTGTGTTGTACTGTTGTGAGTGGATCAGACACAGCAGTGCTGCTGGAGTGTCACTGCAAGACTGAAAATAGTCCACCAACCAAAAATGTCCAGTCACCAGCATCCTGTGAGCACTGATGAAAGATTAGACTAAAGATTGACTAACAAACTGAGACACCTACACCATATTGGTCCAGTAACTAATCTGTTGTTGCACAGAGTCCACAATAAGTGGACACAGTCTTTAAAAACTCCAGCAGCACTGCTGTGTCTGATCCACTCATACCAGTACAACACACACCAACACACCACCAACACATCAGTGTCACTGCAGTGCAGAGAATGATCCACCACCCAAATAGTACCTGATCTGTGGTGGTTTGTCATTACTTTCCTGACTGACACACACATACGTAAAATATCATTAATTTCCAGACTGATACAGATACATACACACATATAGCTGAAGTAAATAACATTTATCATCTTGTTACCATGGCACCTGACAAGGGGTGGGATATATGTCAGATGTCAGTTCTCAAAGCTGGTGTGTTGGAAGTAGGAAGCACTGGCCCTTGTCAGTGTTGCTCAGATCCTGAACAATTGCCAAAGTTATTGCTAGCCAACTGGGTCAGAGTATCTGCTAGGTGGCAGGTCTTGTGTGGTGTTCCCAGTATCCAGTGGTTAGTACCTACCAAAAGTGGTCAAAGGTGCCCAAGAGTCACTGATGTGCATGGGGCACAAAGATTGACCGGTCTAGACTGAGTTCACAGAAGATCTACTGCAGCACAAATTGCTGAAAATATTAAAGCTGGCTATGACAGAAAGGTGTTTGGAACACAATGCTTTGCAAAAAAGCACCTACAATGGGCACATGAACATCTAAACTGGACCACAGAGTAATGGTTTCTTAGGTGGTTTAGTCAGATGAATCATGTTTTCTTTTCCACCACGTGGATGGCTGGGTGTGTGCGCGCCTTGCTTACTTTGGGAAGACACAAAACATTCTATGGGAGGAAGGCAAGCCAGTGGAGGTAGCATGATGCTTTGTGTAACGTTCCACTGGGAAACCTTGGGTTCTGGCATTCATGTGAATCATACTTTGACACACATCACCTACCTAAACACTGCTACAGACCAAGTACACCCCTTAACGGGAACGGAAAAAGTTCACACACACAAACGGGCCCTGTGTGAAAGGAAAGGGTCAGTCTAGAAATGTTTAACAATCATTCGAAATGGTCTAGGACTAAGTCTCAGATAACCCACAGAGACCTGGAATTATCCAACTGGAGAGTGCTGAAAGTGGCCAGTGTACAAAAGTTATTCCAAAAAAGCCTTGGCAAGAGAGAACAGATGAACATAAGAGACTACTGACTTCACTTGCCTTAGCTAAGGTCAGCATTCATGATTCTACCATAGAAAGAGTCTGGGCAAAAATGTTAATCAGAGAGTTGCTTGGTGAAACAAAGTGCAGCTGTAGAAGACTCAAAAGAAACAAAATACTCAAAGAAAAGTGTGCTTAGAAGCACTGAAGACTGAAAGACTTTGGTTTCATTTGTAGCTGCTAAGAGGTGGCACAACCACTTAAGTTAACTTTTGTAAATGAGTGAGACATACAGTATGTTCATAAACATTATTTCCTTCAATGCATAAAAAAAATAAAATTGTCATTTAAAAATCGTTTTTGTGCTCCCCAAGAAGATCTGAAGGTAATTAGTGAGACAAATATGCAAAAATGTGGGAGGGGGATGGATTTCTTTTGGGGGCAGGGGAGAGGCATCATTGGAGATAAGCACTGCATATATTCTTTTTTAGACATTTGCAAAAGAAATTCTTAAACCAAGGACTACTTGTGGAGGATCTGTTAATAGTAAATAATTTAAAACTGGACCATTAGTAAATAATTTAAAAGTGATTTTTTAAAAATGGTTTACAATTGTTTAGGTGCTGTAATATATTTATGACCTATTCAAATCACACACTTAGACCACCCTATCTCCTTACTGCAGTGAACAGCTATTGTGATGTGCCTCTAATCATAAATCCTTTTTTGGAGGTAGCTCCATTTTGTACTGGTGCAACATTCCACTTATAATGAGTCATTCTGGGCACCGGAAAAGGAGCAGCAAAAAAGAGAGAGGAAGAGAGAGAGCTAGGGTTAGTGAGAGATACATACTTGCCTATATTTGGTTAGGCAGTTAAGCATGCTCTCTCAGGCCTTCACACTTCTACAACCACCACCCCCCCACCCCCTTGTCTGAGCATGCAGTGAAGATGTGGCAGAAACAGAAACACACACACACACACACACACTTCTCCACAGTACTGACTCCACAGTTTGTCACATGTGCTCAGTTTGAACCTGCTCTCATCGGTGAAGAGCACAGGTGTTCTCTGGCAAATGCCAATCACCCTGCACGGTGTTGGGCTGCAAGCACAAGCCCCACTTGTGGATGTCAGGCCCTCATACCACCCTCATGGAGTCCGTTTCTCACAGTTTGAGCAGAAACATGGATATTAGTGGCCTGCTGGAGGTCATTTTGCATACTCTTACTTCCTAACTGGACAGGTTGATTTCACATAAGTGTGGTTGACTTGGAGTTACATTGTGTTGTTTAAGTGTTCCCTTTTTTTTTTTTGAGCAGTGTACTATGCCTCACTCGAGAGATGATGAGATACCATTATCAAGCTCTATGTTTGAACAGGCCGTCTGGAGAGTTGGGTGTGTGTCTCAGAAAAAAAACAGCCTTCAGAAGTGTGCACATTTTGTATAAATTCACATAAACTCTTTCACTATCCCAAAATGACCATGCATGAGGTACTGTCACAAAACCCCACCGCACATCATCGAAGCCAATCAAAGCTGGACTATAACCATTTACGGCCCATCAGGCATCATTCTGGAGATATCCCTCAAAGTTAGCCATTTTTGTTTCGTAATACATTTGTCTGGGACAAAATGAATAAAATGGCCAAAAGCAGAGTGATCATGGATACTAAACTTTTTAGTCAGTTATGGAGATAAAACAGTAATGGAATTGTTTTTGCTCAGGATGACTAAACACTGACTGCTGCATTCACCAGGAGTGAGCTGTTCATGAACTTTTCCTTTAAGATGTTCTGTAAATAACAAATGACAAACAATCTACTGTTCTCCATCTACACCCACATCTCTAGTATTTGTAATACTACCCTAGAGCTGCTAAACCATTCCCTCAATGAAAGTTCATCCAAATCATTGGATTCAGGTGTGCCAGTCACGTCCATGGCCCAGTTGTATCAAATCAAGCACCTACACCAACAGACTGATTCTACAAACATTTGTGATAGAATGAGTCACTCTCAGGGGCTCAGTGAATTCCAGCATGGTAACGTGATAGTTCACCTATCCCAGTCCACCTGTGAAATTTCCTCACTACTAAATATTCCAGTTAACTGTCAGTGGTACAACAACAAAATGGAAGTGATTAGGAACAACAATGTATGTCATTAACGATGTAAAATGACAGTGTAGTCAGTGGATGCTGAGGTGCGTTCTGCGCAAAGGTCACTACTGACCTCCAAACATCATGTGGCCTTCAGATTAACTCAAGAACATTGTGTAGAGAGTTTCTACAAGCATCAAATGCAATGCAAAGCATTAGATGCAGTGGAGTAAAGCACGCCGACACTGATGTGATCTCTGGAATGATGAATCATGCTTCTCCACCTGGCAATATTATGGATGAATCTGGGTTTTTTTTTTATTCACATAAACACAAAAAAAGGGGCTAAGGCAAATACAATGCTTGTGGGTAGAAAGTGTTCTTGAACCTGCTTGTCTTGGTATGATATGAATGCTACAGTACCATTAACTGCACCAGAAAAGTAGTCCAACTTGATTGAGGTCCTGTATGATGGAAGTAGCCTTGTTCTGACACCTGTTCTGAGCTGCCAAATGCCGTTTGTGCAGTAACACAGAAGGCATGCAGCATCATGGTGTAGCACTGGACAATTTCATTTCTTGTCAGACAGGAGACGTGTTGATAAAATTTTGGAATTACCCTTTAAGTTGCAGTGGTTGCCTGCAATGACTAGACCCAAAATTATATGAAAATTTATATCACAATTTAACGTGACCAAAATTACCATCAGTATCAGTATTATCACAGCATTGTTAAATGTGCTCAAAAGCATTCTGATACAAGACTGAATCATTTGTACAGGTTTTATATTGAAAGCCACAAACAAAATTAGCAGCACTGTGGACTTTTTGTTAGCATATTTGCAATTGTCAATACCTTTCATACAAAGATGAAAACCATATCAAATGTGCATTAATGTTAAAGGTGGCACCATGTGGCCATGGGAAGTAGTGGCACTTTCTTCACATTCTATGCTCAAGTAGTGAGATCTAGTCTTTTACAGATTTCATAGCACAACTTACAGTTGTGCCAGACCAGAAGGCTTTAGCCTAGTGCAAGTTTCATTGAACATAACCTTAAATAAGTAAATTAAATGTGTAAAAGCAACACAAATGACAAACTTAATTATATTTGTTAAACAGAAACAAATTTAGAAATTGATGCCTGCAACACATTCAAAATGTCCTCTGGGACAGAGTCATCTTTTTCCACTAGTTCCACTTTTTAAATCATTTGAGAATTGAAGAAAAAAAAATTGTTGCAGTTTTAACAGATTTTTTGCCCATTAGCACAACAGTCTGTGGTCACTCTTGTATGATTCTCCTCTTTAGGTCATACATTTTCAATAGGAAACAGATCTGGACTGCAGACAGGCCAGTCAAGCCACGTTGATGTAACTTGTGCAGAATGAGGCCTGGCACTGTCCTGCTGAAAAAGACATGGAGAAGATGTCTTGACACCAGCATGTTTCTCCAAATTACTAATGCCAATTTTCATTGGTAACAGTCTAGATGGTCTTTTTCAGTTTTGGCACATAAACCCCGACATCCGCGTTTCCCAAAACCAAGCTGAAATGTGGACTCATCTGACCACAAAACACGTTTCCATTGTCCAATCTCAGATGACTTTGGGCCCAGAGAACTCGCCGGTGTTTCTGTGCAATTAACATATGGCTTCCTCTTTGCATAATACAGTTTAAGGTGTATATCTTCATGCAGAGGTGGAATGTGCTACATGACAATGATTTTCCAAAGTGATCCTGAGCCCATGTGGATATGTTCATCATGGTAGCATAACAGTTTCTCAAACAGTACAGCCTGAGGGCTCGACACTTACGCATATTCGGCAGCTGTTTCCACCATTGATCTTCACGCACCAAGATTTACCATGACTCCCTGAAACTTTTCATGATACAATAAATCTGTAAATGATGAAAGACCCAAATCTTGAGCTGAGAAACATTGTATATGAACTGACTGACAATTCCCTGAAAAAGTTTGGCATGAAGTGGTGAACCACGACCCATCCTTGCTTGCAATGACTAAGCATTTGGTGGATTCTCCATTTATACTTGATCTTGATAACCTCACCCATTAAACTGCTAACTGTGGAACTTCTAGTGTTACTTGTATAACCTTTCATAGTATGAAGCTCCTATTTAGTAGGAATATCAAACAGTGTGCAATTAATTAGAAACCATATAAATTCTTGCTGAAAGCAGTCTTTATTTAAAAGTATGAACAGCTCTTATACTGTTAAAACTGGCCCTTATAAAGTATAGTCATTATAAACTTTAACTTTTACATTTTATTTAATTTAACCGAATGCAAGTGTGTGTGAACTACTGTGCTAATGTGTTATTTTCTGAGCTGACTCAGAATTGTGTCTGGTGTTCATAGTTTTTTTGGTGAAGTGGATTTGGCTTTGTGGTCATAGGTTAATGCCATCGCTGGATGGCATGTGAGATGAACCCTCAGTTTGCAGTATTCCCAAAGTATTTTATCTTCATTACAATCCTTGCAAATCACAGGAGTCATATCTGTGTACTTCATTCCTTGCTTCAAAAATAAGCCCGGATGTATATTTTAAATGCAGATAGTACATATCTGATTTCTTTTGCTGATGGTGATGCTGGACATCTTCCAATTTCGAAGAGCAATAAGCTTGACGAGTTTATCTGCTGCATTAAGTTTCCTTGGCTGACCACTGCGTCTACTGTCCTCAATGTTGCCAGTTTCTTTGTGCTTCTTCAAATGATCTTGAACAGTACATCTTGACACCGGTTCTGCTTTGAAATCTTTGTCTGAGAGAGCCCTTGCTGATGCAGTATAACTACCTTATGCCTTGTTGCAGTCTTCCACAGCAATGTTCAATGTGAAATCGATGATCATTAGCACCTGTTTGGTATATTTGGTTGATCATACACCTGACTATAATCCTACAAAATCCCGGATATTTGTGCAAGTGTACTTAAAGGAATTGAAGCTGGTTTGAAGGCAAAAGGTAGTAACACAAAATATTGATTGGATTTAGATTTTTCTTTTGTACTTTTATAAATTGATAAAAAATAAATTACAGATATGATAAATTAAATTAAGGTCCCTTAAATTATTCAAGTACTTCAAGGCACAATATAACTAATAAAAATGTTCTGCTTCAAAGCTTCTCTTCAGTGCACAAACTATAATTTGCCTACTTTTGCACAAAGAACTAATGCTTTCGTTTTGACCACTTTCAAGTGCAAGGAAGGATGATTTTTTTTAAATACCATAGAGGGAGGCACAAATAAACCCGCAAAATTGATCTGTAACCAAGAATTATTTCAAACTACATAATGCTGGACAGTGTGCATGTGCTGAAAAGTGGAGCTAGTTATAAGATGGGTAAATTGGGGACATAATAACATAGGCTGTTAATGAGGCTGAAGACAGTGTTGTGTATGAGAGCATGACTTATGATTTGCTAGTGATGGTGGACAGCCCCCCTTTCAAAAAATGCTTTTTTTGTTTGCATATTTGCAATTTTCAATACCTTTAGATGGCATTATAAACCCATGTCATATCATCCATCTCGATGCATCATT
>JANCOA010452973.1:0-16307 GCA_024363135.1 Leptodoras oyakawai | reverse complement strand
GTATCTGCTCCATGCTCTGGACACTGTGCTGACAGACACAGCAAACCTTCTTGCCACAGCTCGCATTGATGTGCCATGCTGGATGAGCTGCACTACCTGAGCAACTTCTGTGGGTTGTAGACCTCAAGCTACCTCTATTGTGAGAGAACTGACAAAATGTGACCAACACATTAGCCAGACAGGATGAGAACAGAGAAAAGGTCTGTGGTCACCACCTGCAGAACCCCTCCTTTATAAGGGTTGTCTTGCTAATTGTTTCTCATTTCTACCTGTTGTCTGTTCCATTTGCACTCAGTGTAGCTTCCTAAGTGGACAGGTTGATTTCACAGAAGTGTGGTTGACTTGGAGTTACTTTGTGTTGTTTAAGTGTTCCCTTTATTTTTTTGAGCAGTGTATCTTTACATTAAATTATATTCTAACTACTCAAAGTGGTTTTGCCTAATCAGTTACCCTCAAGGAAGTTGGAGGTAATGTTGAAGGCCACATGCTGACTGGAGGATGAACATGCTAGTGAGTGGCCAAAGCAGAAGCAGAGCTGACAGCCATGTGGATTGTTGGATTGTAGGTTGAAGGAGCCAGGTTTGCACCTGTGTTCAAATGCACACACACACACACACACACACACACACACACACACACACACACACCACATCACATCGCATCGCATCACATCACATCGCATCACATCCAGTGGTTGGAATATGTAGTGAACTAAGCTTTATGTTACTCTACATTAATGGAGCTTCAATACAGACAATCAACATTCAGAGAAATCACAAACCTTCAGAGAAATCACAAATCTAACCAAACATGGCAAATGTAGTTCACTTCATCAGAAGCTTTTTTTTTTTTTTCTAATTTTTTTATGTAACCAATGTCTGCTAAGTCAGTGCTATAGTGTAGCACAAACAGATACACAGGTAAAAAAAAGTTCAGATGAATTGTTTATTAATCAATAAACAATCAAGTTTGAATCAACAAATAGACAAACAAAAACATATGCTCTACATATTAACAGGTGTTTTTAACAAATGGAGGTATCGAGAGTATGTGAATGTAGTGGATACTACCATACTACTTGATCAAAAAAGAGCTTCTTTACTGTAAAGCTATCTGATTCAGAAAACAGCAACATTACCACCAAACTGCTGAGAAATGGAGTTAAATTACTTTTAGTGTAAACACTGATCACATCACAACATGCAGTGAAATTGAGCTCATATAGAAGATTATGTGCATATTTTATATTGACATCAACTTTACATACAAGTTAGCAAATAAAATTAGGTTTTCATATATGAAAATGGTGTTAATCTACAACCCCAATTCCAATGAAGTTTGGACGTTGTGTAAAACAGAATATGATGATTTGCAAAACCTTTTCAACCAATATTCAATTGAATACACTACAAAGACAATATATTTAATGTTCAAGTGGATGAACTTTATTGTTTTTTGCAAATATTCATTTATTTCGAATTTGATGCTTACTACACATTCCAAAACTGTTGGGACAGGGACATGTTTACCACTGTGTTACATCACATGGAATTATTTCCCATTCTTGCTTGATGTACAACTTCAGTTGCTCAACAGTCCGGGGTCTCTGTTGTCGTATTTTGTGCTTCATAATGCGCCACACATTTTCAATGGGAGACAGGTCTGGACTGCAGGCAGGCCAGTCTAGTACCCGCACTCTTTTACTATGAAGCCACACTGTTGTAACACGTGCAGAATGTGGCTTGGCATTGTCTTGCTGAAATAAGCAGGGATGTCCCTGAAAAAGATGTTGCTTGGATGGCAGCATATGTTGCTCCAAAACCTGCATGTACCTTTCAGCATTAATGGTTCCTTCACAGATGTGCAAGAAACGTTGTACTTAAACTGTTGAACTATTTTCTCACGCAGTTGTTCACAAAGTGGTGAACTTTGCCTCATCCTTGCTTGTGAACATCTAAGCCTTTCGGGGACCCTCCTTTTATACCCAATCATGACACTCACCTGTTTCCAATTAACCTGTTCCCCTGTGGAATGTTCCAAACAGATGTTTTGTTGAGCATTCCTCATCTTTCCCAGTCTTTTGTTGCCACTGTCCCAACTATTTTGGAATAGGTTGCAAGCATCAAATTCAAAATGAGTGAATATGTGCAAAAAAACAATAAAATGTATCTGTTTGAACATTAAATATCTTGTCTTTGTAGTGTATTCAAATGAATATGAGTTGAAAAGGATTTGCAAATCATGTTTTTATTTATGTTTTATATGACTTCATTGGAATTGGGTTGTATATTTTTAGGAATAAAAACAGTTGACAGTAGTTTAGACTTTAGATCATCAATCATTGTATTGGCATGTTTGTGTTGTGTGTGTGTGTGTGATAGAAAGAGAGAGACAGATAAAAAGAGAGAGAGAGAGAGAGAGAGAGAGAGAGAGAGACAAGGTCACCTGTCACATGAGTGACCTTCCACATTGGATTTGCAGTGGCACCTTCCATCTTCAGCTGAGCACACGCCTATACTGCCCCTTTCATCACACTCACACAACCTACAAAGACACAAAAAACAACACAGATAAAAACTTGCACTTGCATATAGTACTAAAACATTAGTTATAATATTAGAATCAAACACTTGCACAAATACTCTTAAAGCTGTATTTATATCTATATTTTGTCACGAACACGGCTGCCAGAGAGCGCCAAAAAGCCCTGTAGGAGAACTCCAAGGCCGAACTTCATCTCCCCACAGGGCCTAGCAAATCAGGCGCACCAGCCAGGGGTAATTTTTGATGAGCTTGTTTGGCCGTGCTGAGGAGTATAAAAGAGGCTCATTCTCACAGCATGGATGTGCTCCAGCCTCCATATCAGTCTGTGCCAAGATTATCCTTGTTTGAGTTTTCAAAAAGCTAAATATCTTGTCTCTTTGCATCCTGATATTTGTGTCTGTTTTTGCCCTGTGTGCACTGTTGTCATTCTTGTTTCTTTTTTGTTTCTAGTTCCTTATGCCAGAGCGTGGTATTCTCTTGCCCTTGCCACATCATGTTTGAATATCCTCTGAGATTTGGACTAAACTTTGTGTCTGTTTTTGTTTTGAACTTAGCTCATGGACTCTGTGTTTTGGTTTATGGACTATTTTTGATCCCACTTTGATTTGTGTTTTTTCGAACTGTGTTCCAGTGCACTTTCCCGCAGCATTCAATAAACCTGTTTGCTCTTGACACTGTGTGGGATCATTACAGGTTGATTCGCCACCATGGAGTCAGCAGGCACAAAAAAGCTGCAGCCATCAATTTTGCATGGGACACAGAAGCTGAAAGAGATCTGTGCCGCCATGTGCCACTGGGAGGTAACCCGGCAGCATCTGGAAGCTGCCCCCACACCAGCGACCTGTGTTGTCAGTGCTCTCCCAGAGCTCTATGGTGGCAAACCCGAGGGTTGTAAGGGATTTCTCCTCCAGTGCAACCTGTGTTTCACGCTCCACAGCCAGTTGATGGACCAGCAGAAAGTGGTGGTGATTCTTAGTCTGCTCAGCGGCAAGGCCCTCCAGTGGCACCACGCATGTGAGGACACTCGATCTTATACGCGATTCATTGATCAGTTCCGCCAGGTATTTGATCACAGCACTGATGGCCGCTGTGCCGAAGAGCATCTCTTCCCTCTCCTGCTCTCATCATGACAGCCATAGCCCTAGACAATCTGCTACGTAACCAGCCCATCAGTGGCTTACCAGAGGACCGTCCAGAGGAGCCAGAACTCATGGTCCTGGAACCCCTTCGTCTATCGGCTCAAGAGCGATGGAGAACAGCCACACTCCATCTGTTATTACTGTGGGGAGAGCAGTCACGTCATAGTCATGTGTCCTACTAGGTCTTTTCCCACTACTTGCTACAGGTGCCTCTAGAAATGACACCCTGGTGCACATGGTGAGTAGTGCTCACCTAGTGAATTGACACTGCCTGTGCAGATTCTCTGCCCAAATGTGTCTTGTTTTGTTTCAGCCCTCGTCGATTCCGGAGCGGCCGCCAACTTCATGGACAGGGCTACCGCAGAGGCACAGGGCACAGGAGATCTCTCTCATGCTAATAGACTCGCCGAAGCATCCAGTAATCCTCGGCATTGATTGGCTCCATCTCCACAACCTGCTTATTTCATGGAAGGAGAGCGAGATTCATAAATGGTCTTCATATTGTTTTTCCCACTGTCTGAGTCCAAAGTTATGTCCTGTTCCAATCTCCAGTCCAGTTTCTGGACTATAACAGGACGTAACAGTGTGGCTATGAACTGTCAGAAGGTGGAGGCCATCATCCAGTGAAAACCTCCTAAAACGGAGCTAGAGTGGTTCCTAGGTTTTGTAAATTTTTATCGCTGTTTTATCAGAAACTTCAGTACCATAGCCAAGTCACTCACAGACCTGCTCAAGGGGGCCACCAGGCCTCTCAAGTGGAGCCCCGATGCTGCGCAAGCCTTCCAGCAACTTAACTTCACCGGCCACAAGAACTTGGAATATCTCCGAGCAGCCAAAAGGCTCAACTCATGTCAAGCCAGGTGGGCAATATTCTTTTCACAATTTAATTTTGTTCTCTCCTATCTTCCAGGCTCGAAGAATGGGAAGGCTGACACCTTATCTAGAGGATTCAAGCCTGACTGCAATGTCTCTAAGCCCGCACCCATTATCCTGGAATCACGCTTCTAGAAAACCATAGTCTGGGAGCTGGACCAGAGGATACGGGAGCTCCAGCCCACAAGGGGGAGCATATGCTTCCCTCCAGGCAAACTTTATGAAACTCCCTCATCTCATTGGCTCACATCACTCCCAGGACAGGTCACCCCAGAACAAGACGGACTACCAAGTTAATCCGGTCGAAGTACTGGTGGCCCAGCATGTCCAGGGAGGTTCAAGATTTGTCTCGTCATGGTCAGTGTGTGCTCAAGCTAAGGTGCCTCATACTCTGCCCAGAGGTAAACTACACCCACTGCCTATTCCAGAGAGACTCTGGTCCAACCTTGCCATAGACTTTGTAACTGATTTACCGCAATCCCAAGGGTACACTGTTGTTCTGGTCATTGTAGATTGTTTTTCCAAGAGAGTAAGGCCCTTCCAGACCTGCCCACAGCTATGGAGATGGCAGAGGCTCTTTTTCCAGCAGGTTTTTTCTACGGCCTTCTGGAAGACATACTAAGTGACAGAGGACCCCAGTTCATCTCCAGACTGTGGACTTTGTTCATGAAAAACTGGGTGTAACAGTGAGTTTCACGTCTGGGTGTCACCGTCAAGGAAATGGCCAAGCCGAACATGTTAATCAGGAACTAACAAAATTTCTGAGACTGTATTGTCAGCTCCAACCACAGGAGTAGACCTGGTATCTTCCCTGGGCAGAATGCGTCCAGAATTCCATCCAACACATCTCAACTGGACTCACCCCATTCAAAGTCTTTCTAGTTAACCAGCCCCCATTGTATCCGTGGAACACTTCGCCCACAGAAAGCCCCACTGTAAACTCCGGGTTCAGAAGGAGTGAGAGGGTATGGGTCCAAGTCCATCAGCAGCTATCGAAAGCTGTTGCCCAAATGAAGAAGACCGCAGATATAAAGCGTGGTCCCACAACCGTGTACCAGCCAGGCAACTGAGCAGCACCAAGAGCTTTTCTCTAGCTCAAGAGTCTCTCCTTCCAAGCTGTCTGAAATACTACCAATTTAGTTTGGTGCCATTTACATTTTAGTCTGAGAACAGCCTGTTTTGACCTGTGTGTGATCATCATACACCTTCTGAATACCAAGGTGCTAGTTTTTTTTTTATTATTTTTTACATTTATTTTTCTTTTAAGAGCAGCTACATTATCCTTAGTATTTTGAAACATTGACTCTAAGCATTCAGTCAATAGGTCAGGTTCTCTGGGGTTAGCCTTGATAATTCTGGGAGATTCTCAATAAAATTATGTGCAGTTTCTGATGTGAATGGACGTTTGACGGCGTATAAAGGCAATGAGCATATATTATGACCAAGACAAATTGAAAATAACATAATGATCTGAGACAGCTTCAGACTGTGGAAGTGTGACATATTTCTATATTCAACCTGAATGTTTGTGACCATCATTGTGAGTGGGTCATATTACATTCTGATTTACTCCTACTGAGTCTAGAATTAACATAAACAATGTTCTCAGAGTATCTTGTGGATTATCAAAATGAATATTAAAGTCTCCAACAATAATGCTTTGTCTAAACTACCAGGTCTGAGATGAAATCTGCAAAGTCAAATAGAAATTCAGAATATGGCCCTGGGGGTCTGTAAATAATAATTAGAGGAATTGACTGGGAAGACTTAGTTTTTGTGGCTACATATGTTATGTTAGAGTAGAGAACTTCAAATGTATAGAATTTATGTCCATGTTTTTGTATGACACTTAGATTATCCTTATAAATAACTGTGATGCCTCCTCCTCTACCAGTAAGAAGAGGCTGATGTATGTAACTGTACCCTGGAGGACTAGCTTCATTTAATGCTACATTTTCATCTGGTTTAATCCAGATTTGTTAGACACTGTGCATAAATTCCTGATCAATAATTGTTTCATTAACAATGAGTGCTTTAGACATGAGAGACCTAATACATAACTGGACTGTGGGAGGAAACCGGAGTACCTGGAGTAAACCCACACGGACCGCAGACCGCCCCACACGGGGATTGAACCCAGGGCCTTTTTCTGTGAGGTGACAGTGCTACCCACATGGCCATCGTGTCGCCCAAGACAAGATATAATGTTCAAATGGATAATCTTTATTGATATTTGCAAATATTCACTCGTTCCAAACATTCCAAAACAGTTGGGACAGGGGCATGTTTAACTGTAAACACATTTCCTTTTAACAACACTCAATAAGCGTTTGGGAACTGAGGACACTAATTGTTGAAGCTTTGTTTGTGGAATTCTTTCCCATTCTTGCTTGATGTACAACTTCAGTTGTTCAACAGTCTGGGTCTCCGTTGTCATATTTTGTGCTTCATAATTTGCCACACATTTTCAATGGGAGACAGATCTGGACTGGAGGCAGACCAGTCTAGTACCCGGACTCTTTTACTACGAAGCCAGGCTGGCAGGGACGTTTTATTCTCCTTCAAGAGACCAATCTTATTAATCTCCTCTTCAAAATCATCAACATGTGTACTAGATCCTTTACCTACAAGGTTCTTTAAACAGAGAAAAGTTCTTCAGCACCAGAAATAATCAAACCTCTTCTAAAAAGAATTAATTTTTCACTTAGCATGGGCTATGTACCTAAATACTTTAAACAAGAAGTTATCAAACCCCTGATCAAAAAACCTGACCTTGACCCCGATCAGCTGTCTAACTATAGGCCGATATCAAACCTCCCATTTCTCTCCAAGATCCTTGAAAAGGTTGTAGCACAGCAGTTATGCTCATACCTACATAGGAATAACATTCATGAAATCTATCAGTCAGGATTTAGGCCTCATCATAGCACAGAGACAGCACTGGTTAAAATGGTAAATTACCTATTACTGGCCTCTGATCAGGATTGTGTGTCTTTGCTTGTGTTACTCGACCTTAGTGCAGCTTTTGACACCATTGATCATACTATTCTCCTTCATAGATTAGAAAATTTGGTTGGGGTTCAGGGAACAGCCCTCTCCTGATTCAGGTCTTATTTGACTGACCGTTATCAGACTGTAGATGTTAATGGTGAGTTTTCTAAACATACTGAGGTCAGGTTTGGTGTACCACAGGGTTCTGTATTAGGTCCATTGCTATTTACTTTATATATGGTACTTCTGGGTACAATCATTCATTCTGTTCATAAATTCCTGATCAATAATTGTTTCATTAACAATGAGTGCTTTAGACATGAGAGACCTAATAAACATGGTATCAGCTTCCACTGTTATGCTGCTGATACACAGCTGTATGTCTCAGCAAAGCCAGATGAGAGACACCAGTTTAATAAAGTTGAGGAATGTGTAAACCACATTAGACACTAGATGCTGAATAACTTTCTTCTACTGAATTCTGATAAGACATAAGTACTTGTACTAGGACCACAGGCAGCTAGAGGTAACCTGTCTGATTACTGAGTAACTCTGGATGGCCTTTCAGTTCCATCATGTGCAGCTGTTAAAGATTTTGGTGTGATTGTTCACTCCAGTCTTTCATTCGAAGCTCATGTAGATAATATTACTACGATAGCCTTCTTTTATCTTAGAAATATTACTAAAATAAGCAATATAATGTCACAGCACGATGCAAAAATATTAGTTTATGCTTTCGTTAGCTCCAGGCTGGATTATTGTAATGCCTTGCTGCCTGGGTGTTCCAGTAAGTGTATTAACAAACTCCAGTTAGTTCAGAATGCGGCTGCCAGAGTTCTCACTAGAACCAGAAGATATGGTCACATCACCCCCATCTTATCCACACTGCATTGGCTTCCAGTCAAATTTCACATGGATTATAAAATACTACTATTAACCTTAGTAGTACATGAAAAGGCACGAAATGGTCTCACACCGCAGTACCTGAGGGAACTTTTAGTCTATCACTCGAACCGCCTACTTCGGTCAAAAGGTGCAGGCTCTTTGTTGATACCTCGAATATTGAAAACCACAGCAGGGGGCACAGCTTTCTCTTACAAAGCCCCACAGTTATGAAACAGCCTTCCAATTAATGTTTGGGACTCAGACACACTCTCAGTGTTTAAGTCTAGGCTGAAAACTTATTTGTTTAGTCAAGCCTTTAGTCATTAGCTCTTCTCTTACGTAAAGGCGCAGATCTGGAGGGTTCGTAGGCGTAGAGTGTTTTGGTAAACTGGGATGTTTGGATGCTGTCGCCCCCACTCTCACAGGATCACTCAGGTTTGTGGACGGTGGAGTGGCTGGCACTTCATGTCCCAGGGCTCCCTCATGTCTGTGTTACCTTCTGACTCTCCCTTTTAGTTATGCTGTCCTAGCTAGTCTTGCCAGAGTCCCTGCTTGCACTCTGCACAAAATGTACACTTTCATCTAAACATTGGTGGAAAGCATACCTAATCATCTGTATTTCTTTTTCTCCCACCTCTCTCTTCCCCTCTTGAGTCTGGTTCATCTCAAGGTTTCTTCCTCTTATCTTTTTCCTTGCCACCGTCGCCACCTGCTTGCTCATTAGGGATAGCTGTTGGGGACAAAGCCTATAGGCCATGTCCTGATTTCTTGTCTTTGTAAAGCTGCTTTGAGGAAATGTCTATTGGTAAAGCACTTTAAAAATAAAATTAATTGAATTGAATTAAAGCTGCTTTGAGACAATGTCCAAATGTTAAAATGTTAATATTGCTTTAGAAATAAAACTGAATTGAACTTAATTGAACATTTAAGTAAAAGTATGAGTCATATGTCAAAAGTCTATAAGCATCTGCATTTAAACACCTCAGGTATTCAAGTTCCCAAATAAAGTACATCTATCCTTCCATCCATCTATCCAGCCATGCATCCATCCATTCAACCATCTGCCTGCCAAAACATAAGATAGTTACAGCTAGGATTGTTGAACACATGCAGAAGTGGGTTATTTTATTGTTTTTTTTATTGTTAGGCTCATATATGTCTGTGAAAAGCATCATGTAACTTGATTCTCCACTGTGAAGTGCACATGGATGACTTAATGTTTCAATGTTTCAGTTTCCTTTGTGGAAGGTTCATGCTTGGCAGACTTGGCAAAGTGTGAAGAGTTGAGGTTTTTAATGTGTTGCTTGCTATATGATTTTATATAAATATACAAAGTCATGGGGTTTGAACCCACACCCTCGCACACTGGAAGTACAAGTAATTAAGGTAAAGCCCCTTGTGTCATGGTAGGTTTTCAAATGGCAGCATTCTGTATCTACTGACCACTAATGGACACACATATATCCCACTTGTTTTTGACATGTTTAAATGTTTTTCAGATTTTAAATCCTTACACAATCCCTGCAATCTATTAAATTTTGTTTGTTTGTATTTGAGTTACATAATAGGGAGGCAGACAACCCAATAAATCAGAGGCAGACAACCCATCCCATCTATGTTCTCAGCACTTTTCAAATCAATATGATGCCTATGATGCTGGCCGATGCTCACAGAGAGTTTGATAAACATGACCAGAGATGTTCATGAGCAATGAATTAGCATTGGCTTATTAGCATTGTTATTACCTGCAGCCCCCTGGTCCAAAGGAGTGGAAGCCAGGTCTGCAGACGTCACACTTTAGCCCCATCATACTTGGCCTGCAGAGACACACTCCGTTCTGGTCACATTGCAGAATCACAGAGCCTGGAAAAAGGTAGAGAGGGAGAATGAGTTTTTCAAAATTATTATTTATATCTGTTTCCACAGCTACAGTGGGATTACTGGTGACTCAACAACATTTCTAACTTACACATTTTCTAACTGTATTTTAATCATACAGCCTGAAGCCTGCATCTGTAGCAGATACTATATTTTAATGGCTATTTTAATAGACTTTCATCAAAAGAGGTGCTCAAAGGAAGAAAAACAGTGTACTATGGTAGTGTTATTTAATTGTTTACTTATTTAGGGGTTTAATGTCATGTTTTACACAGTGGTCATGACATGAGGTTAGTATTTCACACCTTTTAGTAATTTCTTGTTGTTAGTGTGGTGGAATTTAATATCTCAAATTCACCTGACATACAGTACTGTGCAAGTTTTAAACTAAGAATTCTTCAAAAAATGGAAGTGTTAATAGTTAACAAAATGCAAAGTGAGTGAAGAAAAGTAAAATCTAAATCAAATCAATATTTCATGTTACTGCCCTTTGCCTCAAGCATCAATTCTTATAAGTACACTTGCACAAAGTCAGGGATTTTCTAGAATTATAGTCAGATGTATGATCAACCAAATACCAAACAGTACCAAACAATTGCTAATCATCATCAATTTTACATGTAGGTTGAAACACCGTTATTAACTGAAACATAACATACGACACATTCAAGAACAAATCAAGTTTATTGCCCTTCAAAATCTGAAGATTTTCCAGCAGCGCCATCAGCCCAGAACTGGCAGAAATCAGTGGGACCCAGGTACACCCAACTACTATCTGGAGAAGTCTGGCCAGAAGTGGCCTTCATGGAAGAGTTCAGCCAAAAAGCCATACCTCTGTCTGGAATGCGAGCTTCAGCAACTTACAGAAGAAATGCAGGCATTTATGAATGAGTGATGGGTAAGGAGGTGGCAGAAAGCTGAAAGCTGTATTATGCAGCTGGATGGTTCCAGCATGGTGAGTTGGACATCCGCTGAAAAGAGACTACATGCAGTAGAGGACAGGGGCAACAGTTTGTTGAGCATTACAGAGTGTAATGCCAGCTGAGAGAGAGATGATGATGGTGGTGGTGCAGCAGCTCCCTGGTGCTGTTGTCCCGGTCTCCCCCAAGTAACACCAGTGAACACGCAGTGCCAGGGGTAGTTGGTGGACTTCGGGGGCCTGGTGGTGGGCACTTCCTGCACAACAACTGGGGAAAAATGCTACCAACATCAGCATTATTCATGAGCTGTGGGAGCGCAGCAGCTCGGAGCTTGTTCCAGACCAAAAACAGAAGCTGTGGGACTTCACGACTATTTTCACAGCATCTGAGGAGGACTGTGCACTGATCTTGTCTAAAGTAGTGCAGCATCAACACTGGAAATAAACTCACATTAGTATCCACTAGCGAAAAGAGATAGCCAAGCAGAGGATTAAAGGTTTGTGTGGAGTATTGCCATCTGAACCCTGTGACTAAGGTAGATTCTTACCTCTTTCCTCGCATAGATGATGCTTTGGACTTTTTAGCCAACTCAGCTTAACACTTAGCTCACATGACCTACATAGCAGATACTGGCACAGAATTTCACTGGGATGAAGCTGCCAAGCATGCATTTTCCACCAATTGTGAGAGACTCTACAGCACACCAGTGTTAGCATTCCCTTGGCCCAGGGACAAGTTCGTAGTGGACACCGATGCAAATGACCTGGGCATTGGAGCTGTGCTTTCTCAGATGGCACAGAGAAGGTAAATGCTTTCTACAGTCATCACCTTAACAAGCCAGAGTGCAACTATTGTGTTACTCACAGAGAACTCTTAGCCATGGTGGCTGTGCTGCAGCACACCCAGCCTTACCTGTCCCATTCCAGCTCTGCACTGTCTATGCTTCACTGATGTGGCTCATGCAAATCAAAGAGCCAGAGGGCCAACTGGTGAGGTGGATAAAAAAAGCCATACCTCTGTCTGGAATGTGAGCTTCAGCAACTTACAGAAGAAATCCAGGCATTTATGTCTCGATGAGACTCATTACTGTGCTCAAAGAGATCCAATTTACCATCCAGTACCACTCCATCAGGCTCCACGACAACGCTGACACACTAACGCCATCTGCATTTAACTGCACACTGACCACTCGGTTAGCGATCCTGACTTCCCAGCACCAGTGTGACTGGGACCAGCACTTTCCTGTGGTTCTACTGGCCTGTAGGACTGCAGTGCAGGAGACCATATGCTTCACCCCAGCACAGCTCATGTTTGGGACGTTGCTGCACACACCAGCAGAACGTTGGTGACCAGCCTGTGGGAGCTACACCAATGCCTACTAAACATCCACCAGCTGGCTCAGGACCAGGGTTGCTGCCCTATGCTCCAGTCCCCTTGGGAAGGTCCCTGCGAGGTGTTAGGATGCTTGAGGGAGGTTGTCTAGTGGCAGTTCACAAGGACTGGCTTGCACTTAACCAGCCCTGCAGGGCAAAGACTGTTAGCCCCAAGGGTGAATGAACCACAATGAAACAAGCTGCGGTCTGTCAAAAGAACTGGACAGCCCCACCCTCACAGGCCTGGGCTGGGCTTGTCATGTCAGAAAAACCCCCACCAGGCTGAGGGGGTTCATAAGGGTCTGATGTTGTTGTTGTTATGTTGTTGTCTTGTTTTACAGGTTCACTTAATGGGTCACTGGGACGGATGTCCCTTGGGGAGGGTTATGTGTTGACCTGCCACTGGAGCTGGAGGTGGAGTGGCTGCAGCAGGAGAGTTTGGGAGTTGGCATCCTTTCCCAGCATGCTCTATGAGCACCGAGCAATTCTACCTACTATTAGTGTGTTTTGTGTTGCTGTGTGTCAGCCTCTGCCTTTTCTGTTATTTTTAGTCTCCTTTCCCCCTATTGTTATTCTATGTTTAAAATTAAGCACTCTTAAAAAGAGCAAAAAAAGGTGGAAAATGTCCGACCCACGCAGCGGCAGTGAAGAAGATGAGCTTCCTGCTGCACCCACAGGTGGTTCAGCCAGAATCAATACACCTGCGCCTTTTTAGGTGGAGAGATTTCATTGGCTCTCCTTCCTATTTTAAGGCGCCATCTGGCTGGGCCTCCTTGCGGGTCAATGTTACTGCCATGAACTAAGTGTTTCTATTTTTTCCTCCTACTTTCATGTCTTCCACAATGAAAAGAGATTGAGTTACTGGTCACCAGCTCCCCAACCCATCCAGTGGTCCTGGGCCTGCCGTGGATAAGCCGCCACGACCCACTGATCTACTGGAAGCGTTGAGAGATCCAAGCCTAGTCAGCAGACTGCTTCACACACTGCCTGCGCACACGTCCCATGCCACTACACACAACCAGGATTGAAAGCCCGCTCACTGAGATAGCAGTCAAAATTCCCACGTGCTATAACCACCTTAGGGAAGTTTTCAGCCGGAAACGCGTTGAGGGTCTGCCGCCGCACCAGGAGTTCGACTGTAAGATCGACCTACTCCCGGGATGTGTTCCTCCACGTCAGAAGATTTATGCCCTGTCTCTGTCGGAGAAAGAGGCGATGGAGGAATACATCTGGGAGGCACTCACGGCGGGCTACATTTGCCATTCCACCTCCCTGGCCTCAGCCGGATTTTTGTGGAGAAAGGGGGTGGGCTGAGGCCGTGTATCAACTACCTGGGATTAAACAAGATGACCGTGCACTACCCCTATCCCTTGCCGCTCGTGCCCTTCGCCTTGGAGCAACTTCGCGAGGCAAAATTTTTCACCAAACTGGACCTCAGGAGTGCTTACAATTTGGTGAGGATCCGTGAGGGGGACAAGTGGAAGACACGTTTAGCACCACCTCCAGCCACTTTGAGTATTTCAATTTCAATTCAATTTTTCAATTTATTTTATTTCTAAAGCGCTTTTAACAAAGGACATTGCCTCAAAGCAGCTTTACAAAGCTGTATCTGGTATCTGGTGATGCCTTATGGGCTAGCTTCAGCACCCCAGTGTGTTCCAACATCTGGTCAACAAAGTGCTATGGGACATGCATTGACAACTTACTGGTCTTTTCCCCTAATTATGAATCATATGTCTGCTGGAGCACCAGCTTTTTGTTAAAAGAGAAAAGTGACAGTTTCATCAGGAATGGGTAGAGTACTTGGGCTAGCACATAGGACTGGAGGGGGTTGCTATGGACCCAGAAAAGATCATGACGGGTAGTAAAATGGGAAGCCCCTAAGACCCCAAAGGAGTTGAGAAAGTTCCTGGGCATTTGCCAATTTCTAACGCTGGTTCATTTGACAATTCAGCGCAGTGGCCAGCCCTCTCACGGACCTGCTGAAAGGAAGCCCAAATCACATAAAGTGGAACCCAAACGCTCAAGAAGCTTTTGAGTGGCTGAAGAGAGCTTTTACGTCGGCCCCCATCCTCAAGCAACCTGACCCGGAGCTTCCCTTTATTGTGGAGGTCAATGCATCAGATGTTGGCGTGGGGGCCGTGCTGCCCCAGCGCTATGGGGAGCTGGCCAAAATGCATCCAGTGGCCTTCTTTTCCCATTATTGGTCCAAGAATGAGCGGAATTATGATGTGGGGGACCGCAAGCTCTTGGCCATTAAGCTCGCCCTCAAAGATTGGAGGCATTGGCTGGAGGGCACCAAGCACCCATTCATGATTTTCATTTATCATAAGAAGTTGGAATATATCAAGGCTGCCAAAAGGCTCAACCCCAGACAGGCCCATTGGATGATGTTTTTTGCCAGGTTTGACTTTCAGTTGTCATATCACCCTGGATCCAAGAACAGGAAGGCTGTCATTTTGGTAGTAGTAGATCGGTTTTCGAAGTCGGTTCGCTTCATTGACATGCCTAGCTTGCCCATAGCCCTCAACACAGCAGAGGTCCTCTTCGACCGAGTCTTTTGGTACATCGGGATCCCTGAGGACATCATAAGCAACTGTGGGCCCCAGTTCACCTCCTGGGTTTAGGCTAACTTCATGAATAAGCTCGGGGTCATGGTGAGCCTCACCTCAGGCTATCATCCCCAGGCCAACGGACAGGCTGAAAGGTCAAACAAAGAACTCCTGAGGATGTATTGCCATCATCGTCCTCAGGACTGGGTGAGGTATCTCCCTTGGGCAGAGTATGCCCAAAATTCACTAAAGCACTCCGCCACTAACCTCACCCCCTTTCAGTGTGTCCTAGGTTACTAGCCTCCACTGTATCCATGGGATGCAGCAGAGACCGACACACCTTCTCAGATTCAATACACCTGTGCCTTTTTAGGTGGAGAGCTTTCATTGGCTCTCCTTCCTATTTTAAGGCGCAATCAGGCTGGGCCTCCTTGCGGGTCAATGTCACTGAGTCTTGCCATGAACTAAAGCTATGTGTTTCTATTTTTCCTCCTACGTACATTTCTGTTCTAGTCTAGTTCATGTTTTGCCTTTACGTTCTAGCCAAGCTCTTACTAACCTGAGTTTATCCCGTTAAAGTTTACCCCATTTTCTAGTTTCACTTTTATTCTGTTTGTGTTCACGTTTTGTTCTTTTTTTTCTCTCTGAGGACCTATCGCTACTTCGGCATAGTTTATGTTTATTTATTTGTGTTGCTCCACACTCTGTTCCATCTTTTCTGTTTGACTTTAATAAACTCCGCTACTGTTTCTAATATCTGTTTGCTGGGACTAGTCCTTACACAGTATTGTATAGTAGAGTATTGTAAAGTATAATATAGTATAGTACAGTATAGTGGAATCAGATAGTAATTACTAGTGTTGACGGGTCCTATATGCAGTTTGGATTGTCTTGGGATTGAATGAATAATTATTGCTATTCAGTCACTGCTTATAGTAGAGGTTAAAAGAAAATCTTATATGACCTCTATGGGGGAACTGTGTACTTTAATCTGTTTATCTAAATCAAATACACACAATAAAAAGAAAGCATGAATATTTTATTGCTTCAGGGTCATTTTGCCAGTTTCCATAATAGTCAGTCAGTCAGTCATTATCTGTACCGCTTATTCCCAGTTACGGGGTCACAGGGGAGCCGGTGCCCAGCCGGCAA
>JANCOA010452584.1:0-16379 GCA_024363135.1 Leptodoras oyakawai | reverse complement strand
TCACACACTAGGGCCACTTTAGAAACGCCAATCAACCTAACGTGCATGTCTTTGGACTGTGGGAGGAAACCGGAGTAAACTCACACGGACACAGGGAGGACATGCAGACTCCACACAGAAAGGACCCAGACCTCCCCACCCGGAGATCGAACCTGGGACTTTCTTGCTGTGAGGCCACCGAGCCACCGTGTTGCCGCCATGAAACCTCCCACACTAAAATGACAGGTGTTTCAGTTTCATTGTCTAACACCTGTACGTCACCACAGCGCATTGGGATAGGGCCAGAGCATATTACGGCATTGGACATCGCCTTCACCAATACTATGCTTAGTAACCTCTGACTGACAAAGTATATATCCAAGGGGCTAACTCCGGGAGCCACTTCTTTTTTCTTACTGGGCCTGCCAGGTTTACGAGGAGCTGGTTTGGTAGGGAAGCGACAGTGGAAATCTACTGTCAATAGGGGATTGAGTATGTTCCTAGCCATGACCCAGCTGTTCTCCTCTGCGCCATACCCCTCCCAAGCCACGAGGTATTAATGTTTCCTCTTCGGCGCCTGGAGTTTGTCCTTGACCATGTAGGTGGCCTCACCCTCAACCTCCATTGGTCCTGGAGCTCTGGATCCCTCCTCCATGTCACAGAGTGGCCCAGGTCTGACAAGTTTTAGCTGGCTCACATGAAAGACCAGATGAATGCGACAATGCCGGGGAAGTTGTACCCAGTACATGACCGTTAACTTGTTTTACTATGGGAAAAGGCCCCCAGTAGCGAGGAGCCAGCTTCTTCTTATCGATCACCAGGGGAAGCGTCTTGGTGGACACCCATACCTTGTCTCCCGGATGGTAGCGAATGTCTTAATGAGTTCTGGGCGTACTCTGCCCAGGGCAAATATCTCACCCAATCTTGAGGACAGTGGTGGAAAAACATCCTCAAGAACTTGAGTAGGTCTTGGTTGGTCCTTTCAGCCTGTTTGTTGGCCTGGGGGTGGTATCCCGAGGTGTGGCTCACCGTGACCCCGAGTTTGGTCATGAAGTTGGTCCACACTCATGAAGTGAACTGGGGTCCACGGTCACTGACAATGTCCTCTGGGATTCCAAAGTAATGGAACATTCAGTCAAAAAGGACCTCTGCAGTGTCTAGGGCTGTGGGCAGACCAGGCATGGGAACAAATCACACTGACTTCGAAAACCAATCTACAACAACCAGGATGACGGTGTTACCTTGCACAGGCGGTAGATCATTCACAAAGTTAAGAGCGATGTGGGACCAAGGCTGTTCCGGGATGGGTAGAGGCACTAGTTTGCCCACTGGCAAAGATCTGGGGACTTGTGTTGGTCCACCAGTACTTGCTGGCCAGGAGGTCCAGAGTCCTGTGAGTACCTGGGTGCCCCACTCCAGGAGCCACATGAGCCCAAGTGATGAGACAAGAATGCAGTGCTGGAGGGATGAACAGCAGGCCGGGAGGACACTGGCTGGCATCTGGTGATGACTGTTTGGATCGGATGAGAACATCCAAGTCCCAGGTGAGCCAGTGAAGGAATTTCTGAGGAGGAATAACAGGTTGTGTAACATAGTCAGTATCTTTATCATGGACACATGATAAAGCATCTGCTTTACCATTTTTCGACCCTGGGCGATATGATAACACAAAATCAAACCTGGCAAAGAACATCGCCCACTGGGCTTGTCTAGGATTCAGGTGTCAAGAAGCCTTCAAGTATTCCAGGTTCTTGTAATCCGTGTAGATGTGAACATGATGGTGGGTGCCCTCCAGCCACTGCCACCACTCCTCCAATGCCAGCTTGACGGCCAGGAGCTCGCGGTCCCCCACATCATAGATGTGAAAAAAATGCGATGGCGCTAAAGTCCCATATGAATTGGCGGTAGAAGTTGGCGAAGCTCAAAAACCGCCTCAGGTCTTTAGGGGTCTTCGGGGCTTCCCAACCTTCCACCACCGTGATCTTGCTTGGGTCCATGGACACCCCCTGTAGCCCTATGTGGTACCCCAGGAATTCCACCCGCTCCTGGTGGAACTGGCATTTCTCCCCTTTGACATATAGTCGGTGCTCTAAGAGCCGCTGGAGTACCTTGGTCACGTCAGCAGGGTGGTTAAACATGCTCTTGAACTGAGCGATAAAGTTAGAATAAGAGCGAAACTGCTCACCTGCGATGGGTAGTGGCCGGTTAGGAGCTTGAGCTGCACACGCTTCCAGCTCCTGGATCCGGGCATGCACTTCCTGAAGCCACTGTGCTCCATACACAAGCTCCTGCCGCAATCTTTGAAAGTCCACTGCTTCCATTTCGTGGTGGGTCAATCTGTTAGGATTCAGACTGGATGAGCCGGGTGAAAGCAAGTGCGGATTTTATTTACAGTGCGAATATATACAAGTGTTCAAATAACTGAAAGCAAGGCAAGGTGACAACTCGGGTAGCAGACGAATAGTAGTCCTTGATAACAGAAAAGCCCCTCCGCCACTCTGGCCCGAACTCTAGAAGCAAAAGGAAAACGTGAAAGACAAAACCAGAACGTGAAACAGAAAGCATTATAAGTCAATGTTCTAAGAATTTTAGCGAGGATGAATCAACATTGACCCACAGGGAAGCTCAGTCAGATGGCTGCCTAAATAGGGAGGAAGAGCCAATAAGAGCTCTTCTCCCCAAATAGGAGCCAGGTGTGATCAACTGACTGAGCGCCCTGTGGGGAACCACCTCACTTCATGATAGGTGTACAGGATGTGGTGACAGTGGGGCGACCTCTAGTGGCCGCTGTCGTAACAGAAGTAACCAAGGCCAAAGCAACAAACAAAACTCAGACCGTCTTGTAGACACCAATACTAACTTCCCTATTTACAAAACAAACAACAAAAAGACAAAACAGAGACAAAAAAACACATCCCAACAAAAATAGCAGTCACTCCCTACAATGCGGTACAGCAATATTTACAAATATACAATGTTCAATATTCAGAACATAAAACAAAGCCAGTGGGGGTAAAGACAAACTTAGGGATAGACAGTATAAGGTATCAAAGTCAAACACAGCACAACAAGCAAAATCTAATTTTCCTGATTCCAAACTCCAAACAACACTGCCCTCCCCCCTACTTACTGGTCTGCTGCTAGCCTTTAAAGGCTGAGCGGAAAGGATGAAAATCCAGGGTGGAGCAGGATTCCGTAGGTGGAAAGCAAAACATGGCCCGGACCTTTGGAATGGAACTGTAATACACAGCAGAAACACAGACAGACAAAGAGACATGGACATAATTACCTCAGACCGAAGTCCTACTCCGTGGTCTCCTCTCTACAAATAGGAGACCAATTACCTCACACCATAGCACTATGTGGGAAAATGGTCAAAAAAATCTGCCAAGACGCTGCCAAGTCCTTGTGGTCTATCCATTACTGCATGGTGTACCTGATATTTCTTTCCTTCTGCATGGTTTTTCGTAAAAGGGACACACTACAAATAATTGCACTCCTGAATGATTTAATGTTTAATGTTATTGATTCACCAGAGATCTGACAGTAACGCACAATCCTCTGTATGTCCTGTACATATTGCAGTATTGACAATAAAGCTGACTTTGACTACAAACAAACATGCTCTTGAAAAGCTCATCTTGGGGTTTTACTGACAGTGTCCCTTTGATATCAGTTCTCTTGTGCAATGATGACGCAAAGAAGTTGAGGTAAAGTATCTCTGCTGACACCATCTTCTTCTTTGTAAAGAAATTTATTAATACAAATATCAAATAATAAAAGAAACAGACAAGTATCATTTACAAGCCCTGGGAGCGCCTGGAGAGTGCTGTAGCCAGATTTACACTTGAAAAATACAGGGTGGATGTTGGGTTACTTATAGACAGAGGAAAGGACTTGAAACGCCCTCAATGTAGAGATTCCTTTGTTCAAAATCAAAACCATATGGGCCTTACATTTGAGTAAACAACTCTCTTCTCCATCTAACCCACAGAGCCTACTGGACCCTCTGAGTATTTCTAAAGAACACTGAAGGCCATATACTACAGATGCTTCATGCCATGTACACAATCATAGAGACTTTTGGTGAATGGATCACAGCTTGTGTTCTGATACAGGACCCTCTCAACAGTGTTTGTGTTTAGATGACATAGATCATAGATTTGCACAGGTTCCTTATCATAATTGTGTTACCTTCTGCATTATTGGGGGAGCAAGAAGAGCCTTTGGGTTCAAACACAGATGCTTCTATTGCAAAAGCATGTTTGGAAAAGAATTCAATGATGTTAATGCATATCCAATATTTGCAATAAGTCTCTTAAAAATCACTGAAGTTGGATTTTTCCAGTAGTTTCATATGAATGGTTTACTAAAACAGCATTTTGGAAGTATACTCTGTAGTTTTATTTGACAAAACTGCATCAACAATTTCAGGTCAGAGAGACTGGTTGATGTGCTCTATTACTTATTGCTTCTTTGTGTGGTTCTCCAGCTGTACCACAGCACACATAAAGGCCATACAGAGGGTCATCACCGTTGGACACCCTCTCCCCTCCCTGAAGGAACTCTACAGCACCCGCTGTCTCAGGAGGGCACACAGTATTACAAAAAACAGTACACACCCAGAGCACATGATGTTTGAACTGCTGCCCTCTGGCAGACATTACAGACAAATTAAAACAAGGACAAACACACTGAAAGCCAGTTTTTAAACGGGGCCATAGTGCTTTCAAATTTTACTTTAAATGGGCCATGTGCAATCTCTTTTGTTTGTTTGTTGATTAATTTATAGTACTAGTCTTTTTCTCCATTTTTATTTGATTTATTATTATTTATTATTATTTTTACTTTCATTTTTTATTTTTTAGTGTTCTTTTTCATATTCTTTGCATGGGGGGGTACATTCTTCTACTTTCTTTTGGCTTATCTTATGTAAGGTGAGTTTGTCTCAGGGGCGCTACACATGGAGGCATAATTAGGTTCTTAGATCATTAGCAGATGCACTTGATAAGAAGAAGATAGAAGTTAACGAGGTGCCCATTGTTAGTTCCAACAGAATAATTAGGTTTGTGCATCAGGGGCAGCGTGAGGAAGAACTAGAACAGCAATTAAAAATTGGCTGTAACTGGGCAGATGCACAAGATTGGAAATTATTGGTAGATGTAGACAGTAAACTACAGGTCCCAGAATGCATCGCGGTCACAACGTTGAGACCGGATGTAGTGTTGTATTCTGAAAACAAAGGATAGTACATTTTATAGAGCTAACCATTCCAGTTAATTAACCATTTGAAGACGAAGTAGATGGAGCTTATGAAAGGAAAAGTTTGAAGTACGCAGACTTGGTGGCTGAGGTAAGATAGCGAGGATGGCGAGTGGATATTAGACCAGTAGAAGTGAGGGGGTTCATTAAAAAATCGGTTACAAGACTGCTGTGTGACTTTGGACTTGGAGGTTGTTTATTAAGGACAGTCATGAAGGAATTGTCAACAATAGCTGAAAGATCTAGTCAATGGTTGTGGTTAAGAAGAGCAGAGGTTAGGTGGAGCAGGAAATGTGTCTGAAGGATAAGTGAATAAAAGTGAAGTAATGCGGGAGGCAGAAGTTAAATTCTGTAATGTCCTGGGAAGTGAGCTTGGAAGGGGGTGAGTCTGGGACACCAGACGCCACTGTTGAGCCTTCTGGAGGTGTTGTGGGCTAAATTCAGCAAAACACAGAAGAAGGAAGGTGCCTACCTGAAGACCCCTATGATGAGCTTGCAAGGCAGTGAGAGGGGTATGCAATGGAAGGGTGTAGGATATTGGATGTAGTTGCTGACTGGATCATAAACGGCCACAGCAACCTTAGTGGTGGTGTGTGGTTGCTGATTGGATCATAAACGGCCACAGAAACCCAAGTAGTATGGTGCAGGATATGTGTGTGGTTGCTGACTGGATCATAAACGGCCGCAGCAACTTTAGTGATGTAGTATAGGATTTTTGTGTAGTTGATGACTGGATCATAAATGGCCGCAGCAACCTTGGTGGTGTAGTATAGGTTATGTGTGTAGTTGCTGACTGGTTTATAAATGGCCACAGCAACTTTACTGGCATAATATAGGATATTGTGTGTAGTTGCTGATTGGATTGCGAACAGCAGTAACTTAGATAAGAATTAGGGTGGCCCCTATGTATAACTCTAGGTGTTAGGTGCAGGATTTATTCCCTGTATTATGTTATTTGGCCTTTTTCTTTATTCAAATCAATAAAATCAGAGTGATACTGACTGCTGCACAGTCATGTGTCAGCAGAGTAAACAGCAATGGACTGCGAACATAACCTTGAGGGGCCCCAATGCTCGGTGTGGTGCTGCTGGAGATATTGCTACTGACCCAGATGGACTGAGGTATCCCAGTTAGGAAGTCCAGGATCCATTTGCAGAGGGAGGTGTTCAGGCCCAGCAGGCCCAGCTTTCCAGTCAGGTGCTGAGGAATGTTGGTGTTGATCAAGTGAAGTCTATGAACAGCTGGGTCCACAGTTTTAAATGGGTTAACTGCATAGTTTTCCTCATTTGAGGTGATCTCACAGCAGTGGTGAGATGAGGCACATGGTTGTTTGGAGGAGAGGTGATCTTCCTCACTGTCACATCTTTCTGTGCCACAAACCAAGTGTATAGGTTATTCAGCGCATGTAGGAAGGAGGCATTGCTATCACATGCAGTTCATATTGTCCTGTAGTTAGTGACATGCCCTTCCACATGTACTGTGTGGCACCACTGTTCTTGAAGTGGCTGTGGATGCTCTGACCTTGTGTGTGCTTTGGCTCTCTGTTCACCCATTGTGTTCTCAGGGCCACACTGTCAAGTACTCTGAAGGCAGAGTCTCATTCCCTCAGCAGTGCATGGACCTCAACATTATCCACAGCTTCTGGTAGGGTCATGTGGTGATTGTCTTGGAGACAGTGATGTCATCAGTGCACTTGCTGGTGTAACTGGTCACTGATGAAATGTACTTCTCCAAGTTGATGTAGTTGCTGTCAGTTACAGCCTCCATAAACATGTCCCACTCAGTGTGTGCAAAACTGTCCTGAAAAGCAGAGATGGTTCCTGATGGCAGGGTTTACACTTGCTTCTGATCTGGTTTAGCATAACAGAGATGTGGTGTGAGTATCCGACATGGGGGCGGGATCCGCCTTGTATGCACTGGGAAAGTTTTTGTAAACAAGATTTTAGAGAATTTAGAGAGCACTGTCTTGAAATTTGCATGGTTGAAATCTCTGGCAACAATAAACAGTCCATTAGGGTATGTGTTTTGCAGTTCACAAATAGCCCCATACAGTACAAAACCTTCCATAATGTTACCACTTGGTGGAATGTAAGTCTGATAATGAACATGGTAGTACATTTCTGTGGTAAATAAAATGGTCTGCATTTAACAGTCACTAATTCCACCAGCAATGAGCAGTAACTAGAAACATGCACAGAGTTCTTGTACCATTCCATGCTGAGATTCTCAACATCCTGCTGAGTGAAAAATGTGCATAGTTTGGCAATATCTCTTAGATGTAGACAGGCTGTTTTGGTCAAAAAGTAGTGGAACAAGCAGCTTTCTATAGAAGCATAAGTGTAACAGTGGTTCTGTGTCCTTTTGTCCTGGTCTACTTAGACAGTACACAACTGTTAACACCCGTTTCCCTGTGTTGTGTTCTGGAGTCCACGATTGACGGAAGGAAGAAGATTGAGGCTCTGAGACAACACTGATGCTGGCAAAGGCTGTTTACTGTATGCAAAAAATAAACACTTATTTGTAGACAATATTGAGGGGGCTTGAGGAAAGAATCTGTTACATAGTCTAGTTGTGAAGGCCTGAATGCTTCTGTACCTCTTCCCAGATGGCAGGAGGGTAAACAGTGTGTGAGGGGTGTGTGCTGTCAGCCACAATGTTGGTGGCTTTCCAGATGCATGTGGTGTAAATGTTCATGATGGAAGGGAAAGAGACATCAATTATCTTCTCTGTAGGGTCTGGTGGTCTGAGACAGTGCAATTCCCGAACCGGACAGTGATGCAGCCACTCAGGATGCTCTCGACATTCCCTCTGTAAAACATAGTGAGAATGGGAGGTAAGAGATGTGCCTTCCTTAAACTTCGCAGAAAGTAGAGGCATGGCTGAGCTTCCTTAGTTATGGAGCTGGTGTTGAGGCACCAGGAGAGGTTCTCCATTAGGTGAACACTAAGGAATTTTGTACTCTTGATGATCTTGACGGAAGAACCATCAATGTTCAGCGGAGTGTGGTCTCTCTCTGTTCTTCTGAAGTCACCAACCATCTCTTTAGTTTTGTCTGACTTCAGAGATAGGTTGTTGACTCTACACCTGTCCGTTAGATGATGCACCATGGTCGTGTCATCGGCGAACTTGATGATGTGGTTTAAGCTGTGCATTGCTGCACAGTCAGCAACATGATCAGCAGTGGACTGAGCACACAGCCCTGAGGAGCTCCAGTGCTCAATGTGGTGGTCCTGGAGATGTTGCTGCCAATCCAGACAGACTGAAGTCTCCCAGTCAGGAAGTCCAAGATCCAGTTGCAGAGGGAGGTGTTCAGGCCCAGCGCGTTCAGCTTCCCGGTCAGGTGCTGAGGAATGATGATTTTGAATGCTGAACTGAAATCTATGAACAGCATTCAAACATAAGTGTTCTTGTCCAGATGGGAGAGAGCCAGGTGGATGGTAATCACTCTGGCATTGTCTGTGGAGCAGTTGGGACGATACATGAACTGCAGGGGGTCCAGTGAGGGGGACAGCCAAGTCTAGATGTGCCTCATTACAAGCCTCTTGAAGCACTTCACGATGATGGGTGTGAATGCGATGGGACAGTAGTTATTGAGGCAGGACGCTGACCATTTCTTTGGCACAGGGACGATGGTGGTCACCTTGAGGCATGTGGGAACAATGGAGCTGCTCAGAGAGATGAGCTGCTCAGAGAGATGTTTAACATGTCTGTAAGGACATCTGCCAGCTGGTCTGTGCATTCTCTGAGCACTCTTCCAGGGATGGTGTCTGGTCTAGCAGCTTTCCATGGATTAACTCTGCATAGAGTTTTTTTCACTTCAGCTGTGTGGTGAGACAAAGCACCTGGTCAGTGGGAGGAGGGGTGGTCTTCCTCACTGTTACCTCATTCTGTGCCATTACCTCATTCTAACCAAGCATAGGAGTTGTTCAGTGCATCTGGAAGGGAAGCATCACTGTCACAGGCAGGTGGTGTAGTTCTGTAATTAGTGATGGCCTGGATGCCCTGCCACAAATGCAGTGTGTTGCTGCTGTTTTGGAAGTGGCTGTGAATGCTCTGGCATGTTCGTGCTTTGTGTCTCTGATCGCCCAGGGCATTTTGGTTCTAGCTGTTCTTAGGGCTGCCTTGTGGCTCAATGCACTGCCATGATCCAGTCATCTTCTGGAGAGACGGTGAGATCTGGAGGTGGTCACCCCTGTGGTTCAAGAACTGCCTGAATCTGAAGGTCTGCCCCTTATGTATTACCCAAGTTGAGAGCCCAGAGACCAAAGTAAATATTCATGTTCCCTTAGAGTATCAAGACTTGATGGAGGTTTTCAATAAAAGGAAGGCCAAAGGACTACCTCCCCATTGGCTGTTTGACTGCAAAATTGACCTCCTGCCAGGATGCACTCTGAATGTCAAGCAATGGAGGAATATATTCACATCCGGCATTCCTCATTACTCGCCTCTGCAGGTTTCTTGTTCGTCTAAATGAAAGAAGGAGGACTTTGGCCTTGTATGGATTACAGAGACCTGAATAATATCTTTAGCTTCTCACCTTCATACCATCAGCCTTAGAACAGTTTCAAGGGGCCAAGGTTTTTACAAAGCTAGACCTTCACAGTGCATACATCCTCATCAGAATCCAGGAGGGTGATGAGTGGAAAACAGCATTCAGTATGACGTTGGGCCACTACAAACATCTGGTCATGCAGTATGGCCTAGCCTCTGCATGAAGCATCTTCCAGCACTTAATTAACAAGGTCTTCAGGGACCTGTTAGGACATTGTTTTGTGGCTTACATTGATGACATTCTGGTTTATTCCCCTAACCTAGCCATACATGCCCAACAGGTTCACCAGGCCCTGCTGCGCCTGCTGAGACACAAGCTTTTTGTGAAGAGAGAGAATTCCAGTTTCACCAACCACCAGTCAAGTTCCTGGGGTACTGCATCAGGCCTGAAGGAGTGGTAATTAACTGCCAGAAAGTAGAGGTCATTATCCAGTGGAAATGCCCCAACACGGTCAGAGAATTGCATAGATTCTTGGGTTTTGCTAACTTTTATAGAAGGTTCATAAAGAATTTCAGTCTCCAGGCAGCCCCCCTCACAGACCTGCTAAAGAGGGGACCCGAGACCCTGAGGTGGAACCTCGAGCCTGACCAAGCCTTTCAATGCCTGAAGAAGGTGTTTGTCTTTGTGCCTATACTGAGGTAGCATCCAGTGTCCTCCAGGTAAGCTGTTTGTGCCCTCATCCCTGCGTAACCCTCTCACCTGGGCCCACTTCACTCCAGGGGCAGGGCGTACCTGACAGACTACCAAACTTATCCAAACTAAGTACTGGTGGCCCCATATTAACCTCGACCTCCAGGAGTTCATTTCATTGTGCTCTGTCTGCACCCAAGCCAAGGTTCCATGCACTTTACCAGCAGATTTCCTCACAGACTTACCTCAGTCACAGGGCATGACTGCTATCCTTGTTATCATTGACCGTTTCTCAAAAGGTGTGAGATTTATCCCCCTGACAGGCCTTTCCACAGCCATGGAGACTGCAGAGATCCACATGTTCTACAACCTTCCCAAGGATATAGTCAATGACAGAGGTCCACAATTTATTTCCCATGTCTGGACCACCATGGAGAAGCTCGGCATCACGGTAAGTCTGACCTCAGGTTTTCACCAGGAGCTGGTGAAGTTTCTCCAGCTGTATTGCCAGAACCATGCCCAAGACTGGGTACACTACCTTCCCTGGGCTGAAAATGCGCAGAATTCAATCAAGGAATCCTACACAGGCCTCACTCCTCGACCCCCTCCTAACCCAAGAATTTCATGCCAGACATCCCCACAAACTGGGTCAACCCAAAAGAAGAGAGAGGGCTCCCAGAGGTAGCCCCTTGGAGGGGGATCTGTCATGTCTATGGCCACCAGGGGGCACCAGAGGTGCCCTGTCGGGAGAATACAACCCACAGGGCCCATCTGATTAGGTGCACCTGCTGGCAGCTCAAGGCCCATAATGGGGAGATAAAAGGGACTGCTTAGGCCTCCTGAGCACAGATCAACATGAATGTTATATCTTTCTCCACATTTCATGGACAACTTTGCTTCTTTGCCAAACTCTATACAAGCTAAGTACATTTGCCACTGTGTCTTAGTTTAATCTTAGGCAAGTTTAGTTCCTTTGCTGTTTTCACACTAAGTCTTTGTGTTTCCCCTTAGTCAGACTTGTGTCTTGCTGTGGTGTAGCCCTGTGACATGAAACTATCTTCCACAGCCTTACCTTGGTACAGAGTTTGGCTGTACCTCACCCAGGTTTAAGCTCCTACACAGCTCTTTATGTTTCAGTTAATGACTGTGTTTTATCCTACATGTAAAATTTATCATCATTAGCACTTGTTTGGTATAATTGGTTGATCATACACCTTAATTTTAATTTTGATTATTATGGCTTGTAGCTCATGAAAATCAGAAATCCAATATAGACAAAGACAAAGTGACAAGACAAAGTGAGACATATGTCACTTGTGCTTGCACACAGTGCATTTAACCCATCCGTGCAATGAGACACACTAGTGAAGACACACTAGGGGCTGTGAACACACATGCCTGGAGCAGTGGGCAGCCCTAGCCACAGCGCCCAGGGAGCCAATGGGGGTTAGGTGTCTTGCTCAAGGGCACTTCAGCCAAGTCCAGTCACGGAAATCGAACCCAGGACCTTCCGATCACGAGGCAGACAGCCTAACCATCAGACCATGACTGCCCCAACGTGAAACTGATCAATGTTCCTCTCCACGGAAATCTTTAGTAAAAGGCGAAAGATTTATGTGTGAATAGCAGACCACATTGATAATATTACTTACACTTTACAGGGTTTTGCAAATGAAACTATAAAAGGTTTTGAATATCTGTCAAATGTACAGAAGAGTCACAGATTCACATTGTTGAAGCCTGATATGGCACTTGATTACATTCTAGCTAAACAAGGAAGTCTTTGTGTGGCTTTGAATTTGATGGGAGATGCTTGATATACTTTAATTCCTGATAGCTCTGATAACATAACTAGTGTTATAGATGCATTTGGTCCTTCTGAGGGAGCTGGATGGTCAGCGAATGCTTGGTTGCAAGAGAAGTTGGGCCCGATGGGGGCGGCTATAGTTCAGATTTGGGTAGCAGTGGTTATATCATTGTGTGCAATGTTTTGTTTTTGTACGCTGATATTGACCTGTGCGAAAGCTATGATATTGAAATGGGTAGGAGTCATGATGCCAGGTGAAAATAGTCAGTTTCCAGTATTACAGATGACTGATATAGAAGAGGAAGTCAAGTAGTGAAGAAGAAGTGATCACACCTAATTTTATGTAGAAATATCCATTTTGAGTATTGATTTTATTATGATCTTGATCTTGACATGTAGTGGGATTTTAAAATTGAGTAGAATGAAATAAGGGGGGAAATGGGACAGTTAATTCCCATTTACTTGATTTATATTAACCAATATTTTAACCAATATATATTATTGTGTGTTTTTTCTTCTGCAAAAAGATGGGGTGATACTGGGTGGTGGTTGTTCTTTCTTTCCTCTAGTATGAGAAAAGGAGGAAAGGCCACTGGAAATGGCCTGGAAACTTAAAAACCCAACAGAGACAATAAAATGGACTGGAGGATGTTCGCATTCATGACATCATCGACACTATGATGCTGTGGAGGAGCTGCAGTGTGACACGTTCTTATGTTTTTATATGTATCTGTATAAGTATTTGTTTGTGTTCTATTGTGTTATAATTTGTGATATCCTCTTTATTGTAACTGTTTGAAGAGTGATGTTTTTTGTTATTGGGCAAGTACAATGGGACCCCAGATGTTTTGTTTTTTTTTCTTTTCTTGATGGTTAAGGATAGTGGTTTTAGGCAGGGATAGGTCTGCTGAAAGGTCCGTGAATGGACATTTTCCTGTCTAGATTGTTTGATAGATATTCAAGAAAGAAAGCGGTCCTTGAGGCCTCTCTGGTAATTAATCAGATATGGTCTTGATTTTGAACAAAAGAAACTATACATTGAGGGTAGTCTAAAATGACTTATATGCCCAGACTGAATGACACCAAGGATGTTTCCTTTGGTATATAAGATCCCAGCCTAGCCTTAATTCTTCAGAGTGTGGATCTGGCTACGGCATTCTCCAAGCGCTTCTGGGGCTTGTAAATGATACTTGTCTGATTCTTTATCTCAAATTCTGTGCATCATCACTGACAAGAGATACCAGAACTCTCCTTCCCCTGGCATTGTGGACAGGGCTGCCCACCACTCCAGGCCAGTTTGCTCACCTCACTAATGTATGTATAGCGTTTCACTGCACGGATGGGGCAAAGGTCAAATTCCTCTGTGCAAGCACAATCGGTCAATACTTCACTTTGTTATTTACTGGCCAATTAATTCATTCTGTTCTGTTCCTACAGTCAGTAAATCTAAAGATGATAAAATATATAAAATGTCTGATATGGCATAGAACATTCTAAGTGCATTTACAATGAATTGTGTATAGATGAGTCAAAGAAATCTGATAAATATGGAATATTCTAAGGTTTTTGCATTTTTAATAGTTTATGTTTAAAGCACAATACAATCACACTTGATGTTCTAACCCATTCTGATTTACAGATAAACACATTTCTGTATGGTTATGTACAGTAGACCCATATATACCTATAGTGTATTCATTTGAATTTTGGACAGTATTTAGTAAACATAATTGTAACATTGACAAAGTTGTATTTGTAAAAAAAAGTGATTAAAAACATGAAACTGCAGCAGTTCACCTGATTATTCGGTATAACAAAAAGATGATGCAACAGACAGATATAAGTAGAATACCTTAGCAATAACATGAGTTTAAAAACATTTATACCATTGCTATTAAATTGTTTTATTGGACTTTGTCTTCTCTTCACAAATGGGAGTATTTTTGCTGTGATATTTTTGCAGGGTTTTTTTTTTTTCATTTAATATTGAAGGTATGCTTCAAACTGATAAGAGCCTGCTCTTTAGTGATTCTCTTCCATTCAGCTGGATACGCAGCTGGATCTGCTTCAAACTGTTCAGCAAATCTGTCATTGAATGTCACCATCACATACTTCCAGTAATCTGAGGCTGTTGTAGACATGTCAGGTGCGATGTCCCAGTCTGGGAAGTATTTCTTGTAGTCTTTGAAGGGATGAGCTTCAAAATTTGTTTCATGACTTCGAAACGTTCCATTACCATGTAGACTAGATGTACAAATCTCTTCACAGAGAGCATTAGTCTTTGCATATATGAAACCACCAAGTCCTTTTGGTCTATGTAGACCTGCATGGTGCTGTTGATGTTTCTTTCCTCCTGCTTCACATGGTGTTTTACAAAAGGGACATCTCCCCCCACATCCAAACACCCTATTAAAGAGTTGATTTTGGGGCTTTACAGACACATTGTTCAGTGTCTCTTGTATATCAGTTGATCTGGAGATCTCATCTGTTAGCTGTAGTTTCATGTTGTCTATACATTCATAGAGACTTTTGGTGAAGGGGGCACAACAGCTTGTATTCTGAAAGAGGACCCCTTCCACTGTGTTCATGGATATTGAGATGAAATGGCTCACAGATTTACAAAAGTTCTGGATCAACCTTGTTGTACCTCCTGCATTATTGGGCAAAGGAGACCCATTGTCTTCCAGCTTAGAGTTTTCCATTGCTTTCATGATCTTCTTCATTATGATGTCCAGCTTCTTCATTTTTAAATTTTGCAGAGATATGTCTTTGGAAAGGCATTTAATGATATGATTGTATATCCAATCTTTGACATAAGTCTTATAGAGCAAAATGTACTTTTGAAAATCATCAAAGTTTGATTTTTCCAGCAGCTCCTTCAGAATTGTGTATTGAAACAGCACTCGAGAGCTGTACTCTGTTGGGTTGTTCAGCAAAACTGCATCCACAATGTCAGGTCCGATGGACTGGTTGATGTACTCCGTCACTGCTGGTTTGAGACAGAGCTGAGTGAAGTCCTGGGCTTTCCTGTGGCACTGGTCCCTCTCTCTGTACAAATCAATGAAATCACAGAGGTACTGACTCTTAAATTTCTGTAAATGTTTATAGGGATCTTGCTCAGTGAGGAATTTTCGGTGCATCTCAAGGAATTTCCGAGAGGCAATGCCACAAATGTGCAATTTAAGGTCAAATTCAAACGTTGTGCTTATTTTTGAACCTCCTTGTTGGAGCTGTTCATCAATTTCCTGTAACAATTCTTTTGTAAAAGAGTTTTGGTAATCACGTTTTGCTTGTACATGCTGCTGAATAATTTTATTGCATGACTTAATTATGTCATTTGCAATAATCTCTAAATCTTGCTTTGCACTACGCTGTGTGAAGATGCTTTGTATTTTCTGTCCTAATCTTACATGTTTGTCTTTCACCTGGAATTCCTCTCGCCCATGCTGTGTCAAATCGTGAACATTGTGCAGATCCTCCATGACATTGAGCTTGACTAAACTTGCTCTCAGTTGCTTCAGAACATCAGCAGGAACATCCCTTTCTTTTAGACCAGTGATGTTGGCCACCTCTCGTTTCCACATTTTCTCAAACTCAGCTGTGAGCTCTTTATCAGACACTTCCGTTTTACGATGTTTGTAATTTTGCAGGAGTTGAAGGACTTGGCACTCAATCATTGCAGTTCGCTTTCTGTGAATTTCTTCTACTTGCTTTTTGTTCATTTTCATCTCAAGAGCAGCATCAATTGATTTTCTCACTTCATCCTTCATTTCACTCTCTAGTCCTTTGATGTTATTAGCAAAATCAGCTTTGTACTTTTCCACCAAGTACACATTGCGGTCTTTCTTTTTGTAGTAGTCTTTGAGTTTTTCAGTAATTATGTTTCTTTGGTCAGTAATCTCTTTATGAGCTTTCTGTTTAAGCAGCTCAACAGCCTCATTATTCCCACTTGCTTCAGTGTTAGATATTTGAACTGTTTCAGTTGTAAGCCAAGACTGAATGTGTCTTCTGAAAGACCACTCCCACTGTGCAAACTCTTTGCAAAGGTTGTCATAGGCATGGGCTACAAGACTGTTTCTGAAACTAAAGATGAAGTTCTCAAACTTCACTGCCCTCCATAAGCTACTCATCCATTGCAGGAACTCTGGG
>JANCOA010452340.1:0-16409 GCA_024363135.1 Leptodoras oyakawai | reverse complement strand
CCACCCGGGGATCGAACCCAGGTCCTTCTTGCTGTGAGGCGACAGCGCTAACCACTGCGCCACCGTGCCGCCCCATTAGCAATGTATAGAGTGTATTTCTTTAAAGTTAGGACTAGTTTAAAGTTATCTTAATTGAAAAGTACAGTGCTTTTCCTTAAAAAATAAGGACTTTTCAATGTGACCCCAAACTTTTGAACGGTAGTGTAGCTAACAAATACTTCAGAAATGTTAATGCCAACACATCCATTCGTCACTTTGTGGCTGAATTACTGTGGTTCTTAAATACGTCCCCGTTTTAATACCATGCTTGAATTCACTGAGCTATTTAGAATGACATTCTTTCACAAATGTTTTTTTGACTGCAAAGCTGTGTGCTTGATTTTATACATCTGTGCTAACATGAGTACATGAAACACCTGAATTCACTACATTTTTCCATGTAGTGTATGAATACTGTTAATGGTTTATGGTTTATGGTTTCTTAACATTGGGGCACATATTGGTCCAAGCACAGCACCCAGACACAGTCTTGTCAAGGAAAATCATGTCCTCTACTTCATATGGGAGAGCACTTATTAACATTATAACTGGTATGGTGCATTTGGTGTGTAGGCATCTATTCACCTCTTCCACATCGACCCAGAGGCAAGCTATCGCTGTGTCTGCTCCTCATCTTTTGTGTCCAACTGGCATTGTTCTCTTGACCTCATCTACATATGGTGGGGCAGCTTCATACTTTTCTGCTCTCTGGTCAGTAGGTGCAGTGTTGTTCCCTGTGAGTTTGTTCTGTGTATGTCCTCTGGATAAACCTTTCAGTGTATGTTGCTTTGACCTTTGTGTGCCTGAGGTGTAATGATGGTACACACAAGTTTATACTTGAATATTCTATTGACTGGTTTGTTTGAGGGGGAAAAAAAAAGCATTTCATTGATTACTATCTAACTATGCAGCCAGTTGGTTGTGCAAAGTTAGCTGTGCATCAACAACCCAGCAATTCTCTGAGCATAACAGCTACATTTGTTTTGATTATAACTTGCCTGCATGGAGTTGCTGTGAACACAAGAACATATGTTAGGAAACGTCGCTGAAGGTGATACCCATGCCGTACGATGTTTTTAACTTGGCGACCTGAGTTCCATTGTTTTGCTTCCACACTGTAAAAGCTCTAAAATCACATACCTTTTATGTTTTCCATGTTAGTTGGGAGATGGGTTACAGCAGCTGATAATGCAAGGGCGAACACTTGTATTCCTCTGTTTTTAAGTGGGTAGTATAAACGCTAGCAATGTCTGTCTGCTACTCTTACAACTAGGTCTCTACCATACCTTGTCTTAACCTCTCATAGTGCTTCACATTGCTTACTTCAGCTGATATCACAATCCCCTTCTCTCTCTCTCTCTCTCTCTTTCTCTCAAATAAATAAATTAAAATAGTTATGTGGCTATGCAGCCAGCTAGTTGTGGAAAGTTAGCTATGTTGCAACAACTCTATACCATGTATGCTCAGCTTCCAGTAACATAAAATCAAATGCGTTTTGATTATAACCTGTATGTTAAATCTGTATGAAAATGCTGTGAACTAATGCCATGAATGCCTTGTGCTACTCACTTTAGCTGATGCCACCATCCCATTCGGCTCACTTGGAGAATGGTATTGCGATATCAGCTGAAGTATGCAACACAAGGCACTCTGATACTTGTCTGTTAAGACAAGGTTCTCTAGAGACCAAGTAGTAATGGTAGTGGTGGTAGATGTTGCAATCATGTTTATAGTATCAAATTTAACAATACAGTGGAATGATGACAATCGTTCTCACAACTGGCATGGAAAACATGTCGCAAATGGTGTGCAATTTTTTCAGTTTTCTATCTTCAGAAGCAAGTCAGTGGAACTCAGGTTGCAGAGTTAAGAGGCATTGTGTGGCATGGGTAGCAGCTGTAAGATCTCCAGCAGCAATGGGCCACAAATGTTCATTTGTTCAGTGAGGTTTCATGAAGGTTAGTTATAATCAAAATGCTTTTAAATTATTAAATAAAAGTTTTGTGGTTACTGCAAGCTGGGCATACCATAGGTTTGTTACTACACACAGCCAACTTTATGCAGCTAGCTGGCTGCATAGCTATATAACTAACCAAAGACATTCTCTGTTTTTTTCAGCCAAACCAGCCTATGAAATGCTAGGGTCATCCTGAATGGGTACCATCATTATACCTCAGGTGCACAGAAGTTAAAGCAACACAAAGTGAGTGGTTAATCGAAGGACAGAGAGAGACAGCAAGCTCTCACAAGGAACAGTACTGCATCTGCAACACCCGTGGATGTAGCTGCCCAGAGAATTTGCAGGTGGATGCACCAAAGAACAACATTGGAAAACATCAGGAATACAGTTTTTGTAGCTGTTGACTTGCCAAAATTATATGCTTGTTGGTGGAGAACAGGATACTGAAGGAACAGCTCTCCCAAAAGAAGAGAATTTCTTGAAAGATGACATGGTGAAGTGGTATGCGTGTATTTCATGTTTTGCGGCTTTGATGGGTGTGCTGACATAGGTTATTTCCTGTCTACCATAGATGGGCCAAAAACTAATGCCTTTCCAGATGCTCCTCTCCAAGCTGTCCTAGAATAGAAAACTATATTTACCTTGCTCTAATTGAATATGGAGAATTCAGTCCATGGAACTGAAAAACCCTGAACTTCAAACGCTGCTGTCTCTCGTTTCAAATGCCAGTCCCCCATATGGTAAAGCGGCTTGTAAAACAGGTTGATTTGGAAAAACCCTACACAATGCTGACCCATGCATAGTCACGACCCCAAAGTTTAATTCTATTCAGTTTTAGCCCCGAGAGGAACAAGGCTCAAAAGAGAACCAATCCTCTTTTGGGTGACACCTAAAAAGACTGCTATACAGTAACAAAAAAAACTGCAATAGTAAACTGTAAATTCATTAAAGTTTTAATGAATTTGCAGATCTGAAGCGTTTTGGATTATTGGACTACTTGTTTGTTGTGCCAAAAGCCAAGGTTTGTCACTGCTGGATTTTTTAAATATTGAATAAAATGTTGCATTAGTCAGCCATGTCTGTTTGGATTTCTCTCCCAAGAGCAAGCATTGTACCTGCAACCTGTAAGTAGCTAGCCATGCTCTGTGATTTTATTCACTTTTTGTTGGTGGAAGCCAGATCATCTTAAGTTGAAAGTTTCATTGTTAGCTCTATGCAAGTATTTGTTTTGTCTACTCAAGATCAGAAGCAAGTAGTAACTATAGATAATGTTGTAGCTAACTAGCTAATAATTTTTAGCTAGTATAGGTAACTATTAGCAAGTTGTAAGTAGTTAGCATAGCCAATTAGACAGTGTAGAAGAACTAGCAAATTCTGTATTTTCAAACCAAATATTTAATAAGGATTTTAATTCTATAAAATTATAATCATAATGGATAATTGCGGTGCACCACCAGATTCATTCATAAATTGGGGAATCAAGAAAAAAACTATTTACTTTTAATCAGTAACCATCTATCAACAATTGCAATCTCAAATCTAGTTTGAATCCGGGTGATGCTATAGCTGCCCGTAGCCGGGATCCCAGAGAGCAAGATTGGCAGTGCTCGCAGGGTGGGAGGAGCAGCATACGTTCCCCCTCCATGTCAATCAGCACGACACTGTCCAGTCACGGGCTTCTGTGAGCTCATGCATACAAGAGGTGGGCGGGAGCACTGTACTTGGAGTGCGTTAACCATTCCTGAAAGTTGCATGAGCAGCAAAAAAAAAAAAGATTGCAAGAAAAAACTGAATGATAACTAGCACGATAACGACTATAGACCGGTTGCCCTAACTTCGCATATCATGGAGAGGCTGATCTTGGCTCATCTCAGACCTCTGGTGAAGACCTCTTTGGACCCACTACAATTTGCCTACTGCCCTGAAGTTGGCGTAGATGATGCCATCATATACCTGCTACTGCGAGCCCACTCCCACTTGAACAAATTTCAAGTGCATTCAATACAATCCAGCCTTATCTGCTGAAGGAGAAACTATAGAACATGCAGGTGGACGCCTCCATAACCTCCTGGATTACAGACAAACAGACCACAGTTTGTAAGGTTAAAAGGATGCGAGTCTGAGTGGGTGGTCAGCAGTACAGGAGCACCACAGGGGACTGTACTTTCACCTTTCCTGTTCACCCTGTATACCTCAGATTTACTGTATAACTGTCATCTGCAGAAATTTTCAGATGACACTGTGATGATGTGTCAGTGAAGGTCAGGAGGATGAGTACAGAGGACTGGTAGATAGATTTGTACAATGGTGTGGAAGAAACGATCTCCTTCTCAATGTTTCAAAGATGGAGATGGTAGTGGATTTTAGAAAGACCAGATCTGCACAGGACCCTATATACATCCTGGGAGAAGTGGTGAAGGTGGTGGAGACCTACAAGTACTTGGGTGTTCACCTGAACAACAGACTGGACTGGAGATGTCGCACTGAAGCTGTGCACAAAGGACAGAGCAGACTCTCTTTATTGAGGAAGCTTCAGTCCTTTAATGTATGTAGTAAGATGCTTCATAGACAGCGGAGTGTTTTCAGTAAAAGGCTTCTGCAGGACAGATACAGGAAATCATTTTTACCCACTGCAATAACTCTATATAATAAATCACCACTGTCTCATTAGTGGGGTTCACACACTCAGTAATGTGAATACGGTCAAGCACTGCAGAGATTATGATTGAGTGATCATATGAACTAACTTGAAAAGGATATACACACTAGTTATTTAATTTGTACTTGAATTAAAAGAACACAGAACAGAAACCAAATAGGAAGCACAAAATTTGGGCATATGAATGAACACCTGTTACCACTTCACAGTCTCTGCGATGAATAAGATGGCAGGAGATTCAAAGTTCCCACGAGGAGTGAAGCCTCTGGCTCTCTACCTCCAGATCCAACTGAACGTGCGTGCAGGGTGGGGCACTTTTGAAGACGCTCTAAAGGGTTTAAAGTTTGGAAGAGACGATCTTCGTTCGTCTGAGTACAGAAAAATTTCTAAATTATTCTAAAGAATTATTGACAGGGATTATGCATGATTCAGAACAGAAATACAGGAAAAATGGGATAAATATATAGCATACTATTTAGTATAATAGCATAAAATATAACATTGGCTTTATGACATATGATTACCCATTTTGACACATGATTAATACAAAAACTTGATCAAACATATACAGTGCAACTTCTACAAATGACCAGAATCATAATAAAACTAGCATCAGCATCATAAACGCAGCACGGTTAAGCATAGGAATTACAGTTAAAATGCATAGGAATTACAGTTAAAATGCAAGTGGCATGGTTGAACTCAGACAGCATGCTACAACAGTATGAAAAAAAAAGTTAAAATAGGTTGTGTTTAAAGGTTACAAACGATGCAGAATTTGAGCCATTTGGTTGTTCTTGCACAGTGACAAAGTTCTAGAATTCATGAACCAGGCTGAATCTGCCAGTCCAGCACATCGCACATCTCTTCTGCACAGGCTGAAAGACAATGTCCACCATGTTCAGAGACACCATAGGCATAATGATTAATCACCTCAGCCCTTAAATGCACTGGCCAGATCGACATTGCTTGCAAGGCAACATGACGCATCGGTTTATGTAGGCTTTTGGAAGTTATTGAGGTTATTGTGGACTGCTTTGAAATTAATACCGAGGGCATCAAATCTAAAACCCAGAGCACAGAGATTTTCCTGTTAGAAATGCATTCATGCCCTAAACTATCTCACTGACATTACATCACAGTGAGCAGTCTTCATTTCCATAGGGTGGAGCAGCCTCTTAATAAATTATTCTCTGGAGACCTTTAATAAATTCTAAATTAATAATAAACATTATTGCCTGGAGGTGTTTTAGTAGGTTATGTATTTGACATTGCAGACAGTGTTGGACTAATGTGTGCAGAAGTGAAAATCCCTTAATTCCAAAAAGGATGCTGCCAGCTGGATGCAAAATATTTGGCAGTGAAATGGCAGACAGCTCACCTCAGGGTCGATGTGGGGAGGGTATGGTATTTGTATGTATATGCACCAAGTACATCATATTTAGTGAGACCATATCGGTGATGATGGTGCTGCCATGTGAAGGCAAGGACATGAGTCCCACACACCCAAGGTAGAACCATTGAATCTTTGTCACAGCCCACCATGTCATCGGGCTCTCTGGAAAAGGCAAACGTTTTTTTTCTAGTGCCTGTTTTCCTGTCAAGATAGCTTTAAATCAGTTAAAGGCTTAGCATGCTGCATTGTGGAAAGTACTCTGGTAAAGAAATCTTGGGAGCACATTCCTGTGCCATTGTCCAGAAGTCCACATCCAGTAAAATATGCTCCACAACACAGCATTTCTGCATCCACACTACAAAGCCACAAAACTTTTTGTGTTACGGTAGTAGTTGTGTGTCCGCTGTTATTCTTCCTGCTTTTGATGAGTACGAGGCAGGGGATCAGTGTTCCTGTCTTCTCTGAACAGTCACCATAGCCTCCTGAATCTTTGTTACTTGGGCACTAGTAGTAGTAGTCCTTCATTCCACAAAGACAAACGGTGTTGTGTGTGTGCAAAATCTGATGTGGGTGTGACCAGTCTGAAAAGTGTGGACCGGTCTGAAAACTGTGTCCCCGCACAGGCTCATGCAGCCAACACAAGTCTGGTGTATCCGTAACATTCTTCTGTCTCCACTTCTGCACAAGTTGAGCACCACCATCTTAGCTCCACTATAGGAGAAGTCGATATTGTAGCCCACCTCTTCCGTGGACCTGTTGTCCACACCAGTGGGGGAAAAAGAGAGCCTCAACATGTGTGGAAGACTGCTATGCCAGCCATAGTTGTAGCAGTAAGGATATGGTAGCAAAATGGATGTGGTCACCTGTATCTATACCAAGTAGCAGAATGGATATGGTCCCTGTTTTGTTGACACTTGGTTATAAGCCACATAGCCAGTCTAAATGATCAATCACATTAAAATGAGTCAAAAATTATCTGCAGTCCGGTTATCACTACAAGCCTGAGAGTAAACGTCAGAGTATGGAATGGAGGCATCCTCAAACGCAGACCAAGAAAAAGTTCAAAATTAAATAACTACTGTTAAACTGATGCCTACCGTTTCCTGGGATTGTCAAGGGCCAGTTTTGGAACATTATCAGGGAAAAGGATTAATAATCAAAGATCTAATGAAGAGGTGAAGACAGCGGTGCATGTATTGAAAAACATGGTCATTATGTAAAAAATGTCTCTTCTGAAATTGATCACAATAAATTCTACAGCCAGATTGCGGATAATTTTTGACTCCCCCTCATATAATAACTTTGTTCACTTGCATTGCCCAGCCTGCCCATATCTATCAAGTGACTAGAGGTGACTTGTGATACTGAGATTCTGTTCTGCTACTCTACTACTCATTTTAAAGCACCAGTCTGCTGCCAAACACACATCTTTTCCAACAACATGGGACAGGTTCCAGTCTGGTTCACACACACAATTTTGAACTGTTCAGGGCATTTTGATCAAAAATAAATTCATTCTGAGCATGAAAATCTGGAACCAGAAATAGCAGGTTTTCCTTGACCTGAACTGCAAATTGTAGTGGGCATGTTGTACAGGTTGGAAAGAGAGGATGGAGAAGAATTTGTCAGTGAAAAACTGCATACAATGGTCTTCCGAAACATTTCTGTTTTCTTACAATACTTTGTGTGCGCACTTTTAAATTTTAATTTATATACAGAAAATATATTAAAGATGGGATGGCATTAAATTTTCGTATCATTTAAATTTTGTTAATGTTTAATGGCATTATCACAGTATTGTTAAAATGTGCTGAAATTGTTGTAAAAAAAAAAAAAATTCACCAAGTTTTATAGTGAAGACCACAAATAAAAATAGCAGCACTATGCATAAACCATGACAATAACAAGTAAATATAATAGCCAATACTTTATGTAAACATATGAAAACCACATCAAATGTGCATTAATAAATTAAACGGTATTGTGTTCCAATGGTCAGTCATAGCAAGTAAGTTAATTGACTCAAGATGATATAACTATTTACTGAACTTCAGACAAACACAAATAATGCTTTCACTTTTTAGTTGTGTTGGAAAATCTATACAAGACAAGAAAAAAAATCATCTTAAACAGTGTTTTGGTTCAAGAATATGCTAATACAAATGTAATAATTCATTATTAATAGTAATAATAGTAAATTAAAATTTGAAAAGGTAATACTAACTCTGGAATATTACAATGGTTTACCATGAAACCGTTAACCGTTTCATCCACTGTGTACTATGCATATATGGCTGTCTGCTTTCTGATTGATAGAAAGTTGACAGAACCCAGTTTACCACAGCTTGCTGTGTTTGGGGCTGCATTGTTGCAGACCAGAATGTCCATGCTGACCCCCTTCCACTGCTGAAAGCACCTGTATTGGGCATATAGGCATCAGAAATGGGCCATAGAGCAATCGATGGTGGCCTGGTCTGATGAATCGTGTTTTCTTTTACATAAAGTGGATGGCCAGGTGCAGGTTCACTAGGCTGGCAAACAGATGGCACCAGGATACATTATGGGAAGCCAGTAGAGGCAGTGTGATGCTCTGCTGGAAAACCCATGGGTCCTTGCATTAACGTGGATGTTTCTTTGGGACATACCAACTGCTTAAACATTAACATACCATATACACCCCTTCATGGCAATGATATTCCTTAAGGTCATTGGCCTCCTTCAGCAGGATAAAGTGCCCTGCAAGACTACAAAAATTGTTAGGAATGGTTTGAGGAACACAGATTTCTGGGTGCTGACTTGGTCTCTGAATTCCCTAGATCTCAATCTGAGCATGCATCTGTGGGATGCACTGGGCGGACAAGTTTAGTCCATGGAGACCCCACCTCACAACTTTTAAGACTTAAAGGAACTGCTGTCTTGGTGCTAGATACCAATGTAAATCTTCAGAGGAGCTGTCAAGTGCATGCCTCGAGGGGGTCAAAGTAATTTTGACGGCACAAGGGTGGCCTACACGGTATTAAGAAGGTGGTTTTAATGTTAGGGCTGATTGAAATCATCTCTAGATTTGACTATTGCATGACTCTCCTGTTGGGCCTTCCTATGCAATCCATCCACAATGCTGCAGTGCAACTTTTCTTCAACCTTTCCAAATATGCCTGTCACTCCACTGCTATGCACTGTAGCTCGCTGTAGCTCCTTCACTGGCCCCCTCTAGCTAAATAATCAAATTTAACCCTAATGCTTGCCCAAAAAGTCCAAAAAATGGACCGTCATCTTCCTACTTGATGGCAGTGATCAAAACCTGTTGTGTACCTCAAGTCCTTCAAACTTCATATACAGCTTGACTTGATCCGTCATCCTTTAAGTTGCATGGAAGACAAACATCAAGACTTTTTTTCCTTGGAACCTAGATGGTGGAATGAGCTTCCAATGGCTGCCCAAACTGTCCACTGCTGTCTTCAAACACAGACTTGTGACCCATCTCTTTGAAATGTGCTTAAATGTACGCCAATCTTGCTCTTGTGATATGTTTGCAATTGTTTTGTGTAATGTATCTTCTATCTAGGTATTGACTATTAGCTCTTGACTCTGGTGGTATTCTAGTTTAAGTCTAATTAAACTCTATTATTACTTGCAAAGGATACTATAGTTTTAGTACTTTGTAGGTGACTCTGGACAAAAGCATTGGCTAAATACTGCAAGTGTAATGTTTTTTTGTTGGAAAAGTTATATTTGGAAATCTATCAGACGGAATAATGCAAAATTCATAAAAATAAACAGATTAAATATTAGATGAAAATATATTTCGCACATTATATATTGACAATTTATGTCTTATTTGCTGACTGTATGGAGTTATGCTTGTTGGCTATACATTTGCAAATAAAAATGAACGATTCATCTTGCACAGAATAGTCTTCTACATCTCATCATGAATAGTTGAACCATGCTTGTTATTTTTAGATAACATGTCTAACAGAGCAAAAGCTTGCAAGTAATCAGTCAGATCTGGATACTACTGCTTACCTTTGATAATGCATCCTTGATTACAATGGTTTGGCTCAAAACTGGTGGAAGTTTTTGTTTCTTGGCCTTGTGACTGTAGGCATCAGTCAATGCCAGTTACTTTAAAATGACATTATTCGCCCCACCAATTAATTATTAATACTGAAGCATCAGTATGTAAAGCAGCATAGTATTGTTGTAGTTACTAAAAGTTGGAGCTAGTTTACATGCATACCTTACATATGCATGCTTACATGTAAGCATACTTTACATACAGGTATACCAAAATAAATTAAGAGCTGATAAAAGGGGTGAGAGATGATTAAAGGGAGAGGAAAGAATAAAAAATTCTGATGGACAGATTTATTTTTTCAGTTTTTGGACTTTCTCGACTATCTAAGACGGACAAACCAACAAACTGCACCAACACCATAATCTCCTTGTCACAATATGTTATACACTTTATTGCCAAAAGTATTCACTCACCCATAGGGTTGCACCTAATGATTTTTTTTTTTATCGATTATTCTAACAATTTTTTTATCGATTAACCAAATTGTTGCCTTGTTGTCTGCACTTAATAATTTACCCAAAATTATGAAAAAAAGAGAAATCCTCTTAATATTTAATAATCTTCTCATAACCTGCAAAACTAAATCCTGTGTTAAAGTGCAAGAGTCTGAAATTTTAGGATATCATTTGATGAAAGGAACTTAAGCTTGCGGAATCTAGGGTCAATGGCAGCAGCCATGATGCACACATTTTGACCACTGATCTCCTTTAAATTTTACTTCTCCCTCCCACCTAGACGCCATGTCCTGTGCTGCAGTTGTTTGAATAGGGTTGACAGAAGCACACTTGAAGTTTTCTGTATGGACTTCTGGAGACCCTTCACCAGTGGCGGTAAAGCTGAGGCAGTGACATAAGTGTTTCCACTCAAGAAGACAGTGGCTTGCTCAAAGGGCTTGAGAACTTGCCCCAGTTCCTCCAGTAGGATCCACCAGTTACCTTTCAGATCCAAGTAGTGCTCGTCTCGCTGTGTGACCTCTGGACCTGAAAGGGTTGCAGTCACCAGCCACCTCTGCTCCAAGAGGCGACTTATGAAATAAGAACTGTGCGATCTTATGGGTACATCCTGGATCAATTTATGATCAGCTTTGCCCCACTGCTTTTGTTTATGTTTTAGCTTACTGCTTGCCACCTCACTCCTCCTTAAATGCTCTACAAGGCACCTTGCAGCCCCAAGGATCTGGGGATCCTTTTTTCAGGGCGTGGTTGACTACTAGCCAGCACAGCGATGTGAAGCAACTCCATACTTCACTTTCATGATCCTTAGAGCTGCCACAACATTTGCAGCATTATCATGTTCAAAGTGATGAGTACATCACTGAGAAACCAAACTTCTCTGCTGTCTGTTCAACCAGCAATATTTTCTGCTGTCGCACTCCTCATGTGGCATTGTAGTTAGACTGTATGATGTAAGCTCCCAATCCTGATTAATAAAGTGGCAGGTGCCTCCCAACTATGTTTCAGTGGCAATTTTTGTCCAAGCGTCTGTGGCGAGTGTGATTTTTGATGCAACATTAAGTTTGTTTTTTACTCTCTTAAAAGTAACCTCATATTTTTTCTCCATTAAATCTGTAAAGTGGAGTTTATAGCCTGTATGAAATTGACCATCTCACGGAAGCCTTGTCCTTCACAATAGCAAGGGGTCTCATCCTTGATAATTTGGAGGATGCAATCAGAAAGCTCATTGGCCATCTGGGGTGTGCATTGACTTGGGTTTCTTTTGTGGAAAAAGTCCTCCACACGTCTTTGCTTGACTCTTATAAAGAGATTCAAAAACACATTAGAATAACAATGATATTCACATATTTCAAAATCAGTCTTTTTTACATCACTTCTGTGTCAGATGTCTTATCAGAAAAAAAAACTAGACCTAATTTTATCACTATCATGGCAACTCTTAAGTCTACAGTATCAATATTCACTTATAAACTAGGCTTAAAAACCTTAAATGGTTAGAATTATTTAATCACTGGTGTTGTTATGTAGTAAAGTTAATCGGTAATTGTATTTGTACATCGATATACCACAAGAAGGATAAACAAGAATAGTGTGTGTAGTGACTGGCTTTAATATTAATTTTTCCTCCTACGTGGCCATTAAAGTGAACAGAGAAATATAAAATGACAGAATAACAATCTTGCATAATGCATGGTTCTAATACGTTAGCATAGCAGCAATGGTGCAGAGCTTTATAGAACTGTATAGTGACTACTACTAACTTGCACATTAGCAACACATGCTTATAATTGTAATATATAATGCTAGGGTGGAGAGAACAAATAGACAGAACTTACGGTGGTGTCTTGCTGCCACCTTGACGAAGCACTCCGGGATGCTAGCACTTCAGGTGCTCCTGCATACCGGTCGTGCTGCTGTGATAAGCCATCTCCATTTGGCAAAGCTTACATAACACCATATTGTTCGGTCTCTGTCCAAAATACTCCCAAACTTTGGTGACAGTGTGCGAGCTTTTTTTTATTTTTTATTAATTTTTTTTTTTTAACAGCATCCTGTTCCCTGGAATCCATGTTTTTAGTGGTTGTGGCCATCTTGGAAATGCGTTGACACGCATTTTTGCAAATCGACATATTTTTGTAGTTGATTACGTTATGTCGCACCACCACTACTCACCCATATAAATCATTGAATCAGGTTTTCCAATCACTTCCATGGCCACAGTTGTTTAAACTCAAGCACCTAGGCATGCAGACTGCTTCAACAAACATTTGTGAAAGAATGGGTTGCTCTTGGGAGCTCAGTGAATTCCAGGGTTGTACCGTGATAGAATTCCACCTATGCAACAAGTCCAATTGTGAAAATTCCTTGCTACTAAATATTCCACGTTCAACTGTCAGCGATATTATAACAAAATGGAAGCGTTTTTGGGGCACACAAAATCACAGAACGGGTTAGCAGATGCTGAGGTGCATAGTGCACAGAGGTCACCAACTTTCTGTAGAATCAATCGCTACCGACCTCCAAACTTCATGTGGCCTTCTGATTAGCTCAAGAACAGTGTGTAGAGAGAGTAAAGTTTGGTGGAGTTTTCAGGATTTGGACTCTTAATTCCAGTGAATGAAACTTAGTGATTCAACATAATGAGATTTTGGACAATTTCATGCTCCCAGGCAACACATTGTGGGCCTTTTTGCCAGTAAACCTATATTTAAATGAATTGTTGAATTAGTGATGCAAAATAGTGTAATCCTACCAGCATTTACTTTCTACAGAGTGGGCTTTAGAATGTATTTGTAAAGTCTTCATTCAGCACCCAGAAGTGCTTGAATCATTGCTGAGGCAATTGGAGTCTTCAGGAAAGTAAGGTTGTTGGAGGCATTTGCTGAAGATTCCAGTCTTTGTCTATGAATAGTGAGGTTCATACGAATGCTCAGATGTACCACTAGTCCAAGTAATGAGGGAGGTTGCATCTGAACTGAGAAAATGGACCTTGAATGTAGAGAAAAGGAGGTGGTCATAATGTAATGCCTGATCAGTGTATATTTAATCAACAAGACTAATTAGTTTGGTTGCTTTGAGAGATACTGGAAGAATTTCAAACCACTATATGCTGAGCAATGATTGCACTACATAGGGTGTACAAACAGTCATTTGACAAAACATTTAACGAAACTGTTGAACAATTTTATCAGAATCAACTGAAGTAAGATTTCTTTGAAATGGGTATCTCCTTTGCAATTTTGTTTTTTCTTACATAATGATGCTAAAATTCTGGAACTTTGCCTTATGATCCAGCAGAGCAGAGTTCAACAACATGAGCAAATAGGGAAACATGAATAAAGGGAAAATGTCTTGTTTTATTCTAAGAACAAATTATAGGGTTGTAAATATGCTTGTAATATCCACATCTGGGTATGGTTCAAGACCAAAGTCATACTTTTTTTTTTGTAGACGTCAGAGAACAATTTTAAAATACTGATGCATGTTAGGGTAGCTTTAAGTTCAAACCATCACTGAGATGGATAATTATTCATTATTTCTTCAGAAATGTGACTGTGCTATTTATCATCCTTTCTGAATACAGTGATACCTCGACATACGAGTTTAATTTGTTCCAGACCTGAGCTCGTAAGTAGAACAACTCGTATCTCAAACTAATTTTTCCCATGATGCACAAAAAAAAGTTTAGATTAAAATATACACTCGGTCTAAACACCGACACGACTGAGACGAGACTTTGTTTTGCGAGCTAACAAGTGCGAATTGCCGAGATAACCAAAGATTTGATGCGCTGACTAGCGGTAGCATCCTGAAGCTCATCTCGTATCCCGAATTTGAGCTCGGGTGTCAAACAAAGATTTCGCTCGCATCGCGGCTCGTAACTTGGAATACTCATATATGGAGCAGCTCGTATCTGGAGGTACCACTGTATGTGGTGAAGTTAGTCAAGTAAGCATCCATGTGAAATCCCAACTACAGAAACAAATTAATTTATTGGCATTTATTTTATCAGACATGGCAATGTGCTAATTTGGTTAAGGCAGTGGTGTCCAAGCTGAGAAAAAAGGCTACTAAATGTGTTAAACATAAGTTAATTATGTATTGCCAAATAGTTAAGAAATCTCAATTTTTAGACCTACTGTGCACCTGATAGTCATGTAAACATTTGTTAAAAAGTTTTAAAAGATTGTCTGTATTTGGTTAAATTTGTTTGAATACACTTCAAATTTTCCTACAGGGTGCCTTTCATAGTATCAGTAGCGTATCAGTATTGTTTTTATTTTTTGACCGCCTGATTGGACAATTCTCAACAAATCTTTAATCGGCTCATGAACCAGCATGTTTCATAGAGTAAATTTCAGTTTTATCTTTCACAAGGCATTAAATCGAAGTAAAAAGGATTGAAAGAAAATAGGACTGGATCAACCCAATTTATGAATTTAACAGCTGGAATGTGATTAAGGAGGAGCTTACGTGTTTGGTTTTTTTTGTTAGTTCTAACAGGGTATTAAAATGTCAATAGACATGACATTAATGTTGGCAAAAAACTTTGCATAAATTAAGGTTTTAAAGTCTTTTTTTCTTACATTTGCACTGTACTATTAAGTCTTTTCTTTTGAGGTTTAAAAATATGCATTCATACATACAAATTGAGCAATGGTTAGTTAGCTAGAAAAGCAATGGTATTTATTTATTTTTGCTAATTTGTCACATTTAAATGAACATCCAACTAATTTTAATATAAGATGGACAACACATGTAAACACAGAATGCAGCTTTTAAATTATCATTCAGTTTAGTGATAATTTTTTTTTTAAATCTACATCACTTGAGAGAACAAATTGCCTGTAAACCTAATAACTAGTTGTACCAACATTGGCAGTAACAACTGCAGTCAAACATTTGTGATAACTTGCAGTGAGTCTTTTACATCCCTGTGGAGGAATTTTATTTGTAGAACCCTCCAATTTGGCTACATTGGAGGGTCTTTGACTATGTTCACTTAAGGTCTTATCAATCAATAAGATTCAAGTGAGGAATTTGACTTTACTTTACAAAACTTTTGACTTGACGTTACAAAACTTTACTTTTGTTTCTTTTGAGCCATTTAGAGATGGACTGCTTCAGGTCATTGTTCTGCTTCAAACTGACAGGTTGACATTTTTTGATAGAGAGCAGAATTTGTGGTTCCATTAATTGTCAGGTTGCCCAGGTCCTGCAGAAGCAAAGCAGCCCCAGACCAGAGTCATTGTCCCCACCAAAATTCATGAATATTGGATGAACGTTGTGATAACCACAGAGATAAACTCATTGAGAAATGTTAGGGGCCACCATGGTCTACTGGCCACACCTAAGGCAAATGGCCAAATAATAATAAAATGTTGCTAATCCTAATGAGCATTCGAAAGGAATCAAATATTCACTTAAAAGCCTAGGAGGCTGTATGCCTCTGAGGCACACCTATGCTAAATTGCATCAAATCATACTTTGTCCTAATGTATGCATGTGTGAAGTTTCATGAGTTTTCATTCATCATAAGCCCCTGAAAACACTGCATAAATATTTCAAAGTCTTACATTTCATTCAAATGGCTGACGTCCTGTTGAGCGGAATCAGATACAGACAACTGAAGTTTGTCTGGTATGATAATTATCATACTAAATCAGTGCCCAGTCCCAAATAAAACAATTACCTTTTTTTTTCTAAATTTGGAAAATTACCCGTTGTGTAGGGCGGCACGGTGGCGCAGTGGATAGCGCTGTCGCCTCACAGCTAGAAGGACCCGGGTTCGATCCCCGGGTGGGGCGACCTGGGAAATTTCT
>JANCOA010450791.1:0-16587 GCA_024363135.1 Leptodoras oyakawai | reverse complement strand
GCCCCACCCGGGGATCGAACCCGGGTCCTTCTTGCTGTGAGGCGACGGTGCTATCCACTGCGCCACCGTGCCGCCCTGCTTCGCAAAGGTAATATGCCTAAATTACATGCTACAGTAGAGTCAGTCATGCCACGTCTAAGGAGTTCAGAAGAAAACTTATTAAGAACTTACAACAAGCCAAGGCATACTCGTCAGAAATAAAGAAGCTAGTGCAGTCAGGAGCAGTGACAAAGCTAAGCCCAGACAAGCTGGGAGAAGGAGAATCTTGGTTTATACCATACCATATGGTGAGGCATAGGGTTGTTTTTGATTGCTCCTTCCAGTTTAGTGGTCTCAGTTTAAATTAGTCCCTCCTACCAGGACCTACTTTAGGAGCTTCAATTGTAGGCATTCTACTCAGGTTCCGGGAATATGCTGTGACTATAAGTGGAGATATTTGAGCAATGTTCCATCAAGTCCTACTTTTACCAGAAGACAGATCACTTCTGAGATTCATATGGTGTGACCTACAGACAGAAGCTCCCCCCAGTATATTAGAATGGAGGTGCTCCCATTCGGGACAGCCTGCAGCCCCTGCTGTGCAACCTTCGTGCTGCAGAGACATGTGAGAGAAAACAGTCAACCAGATGATGATGAGGTTGTCAGTTGAGCATTGCTTTTATGTAGATAATTGCCTTCAGAGCTTACCATCATCTGGAGAAGCGAAACAGCTTATTGACAAGCTGAGAGAGCTGTTGGCTAAGGGTGGATTTGGGCTGAAACAGTGGGCCAGAAGTCATAAGCCATCAATGTGCCAGAAGTCATAAGCCATCTGCAATGTGCCAGAAGTCATAAGCCATCTCCCCAGCGATGCTAGGTCGGATGGTCTCGAACTGTGGTTGGCAAGTCAATATCATCCATTGGGCTTTATCCTTCCTTACACCACATGGGAAAAGGTACTAGTACAAAGTCTCTGGAACAAACAGCACAATTGGGATGATCCAGGACTTCCCCAAGATCTAATACAGAAATTGAACGAATGGGAAAGAGAGTTGGTGTACTTACCAAACATATGCCTACAAAGAGCCTACATCCCAAACACTGTAGATCATTTAAAAGCCGTTAAAGATCTCCATGTATTCAGTGATGCATAAGAATGCGCCTATGGCGCTGTTGCCTACTTGTGTACTGAAGACCAGATGGGTAAGACACACTTGACATTCGTGATGGCACGCTCCAGGGTAGCACCTAAGAAAGTACTGTCAATACCCAGACTTGAACTCTGTGCAGCAGTGAGTGGAGCTCAAATGGCCAGATTACTGCAGAAGGAGCTGACTTTGGAAATTCATAGAACTATATTCTGTACAGACTCCACTACTGTTCTCACATGGCTTAAATCAGGCTACCACCCAGGAGTAACATGGTGCGGCAGACCCAACTGCAAACCGCTCAGACATTTACAAAGCAGCAGAGGTCTGTGTCCTACAAAGAGCTCAATATGAGAGTTTCCCTGAAGACATAATCTGTTTGAAGGCAGGCAAACCATTACAGTCAACCAGCCATCTACTCAAACTGGCTCCGGAGTTCGATGAATCTGATAACATCATCAGAGTAGGTGGCAAGTTGAGGCGAGCAGAGGATTTGGGACCTGCTACAGTTCATCCTATTGTACTGGATTCAAAGCATCCTGTTGCCAAGTTGCTTATTCAGGACTATGATAAAAGGTTTGTTATGTTTGCAGAAATACGGCATCGCTTTTGGATTCTAAGAGGGAGGGAGGCAATTCACCACCTTCAGCGCAGCTGTACAGAATGTCAGCGATGGAAGTCAAAGCCCACTGTTCCCAAAATGGCAGACCTTCCTATTGCAAGATTGTGTCTGTTCAAACCAGCCTTCTTCTCCACAGGCGTAGATTGTTTTGGCCCTTTTCTAGTTAAGATAGGTCAAACGATCGAGAAGAGGTGGGGAATTATCTTCAAATGTCTCATCACAAGAGCTGTGCATCTGGACCTCTTACTGGATACAGATTCATTTCTGATGGCTCTACGTAGGTTCATCGCATGCAGAGGGACACCCGGAGACACAGTGGAGAACACTCTAAATTCTAAACCTTTGGGGTATGTGTCCTCGAATGTTGCAGATATTGATCCAGTGACCCCAAATCTTTTGTTGATGGGGCAGCTGGATAGCTCACTACCACAAGTTTCATACCCTCTGGAGGAGGGTCTGAGTCGCCGTCGATGGAGACAGTCACAGGTTCTCGCTGATCACTTCTGATCAGCCTTTATCCACCAATACCTGCCTAATTTGCAAATCAGGCAGAAGTGGCACAAATCATTGCCTGCTATAGCTGTGGACACAGTAGTCATGATAGTGGACCCTCAGCAGCCCCGAGCTCATTGGTCTATTGGAAGGGTAATGAAACTGCACGTTAGCCAAGATGGGCAGGTCAGATCATTGGATGTGCAGATTGGAGAGAGGATCTACACTAGGCCCATAGCTCAATTTGTTGTACTTCCAGCCATAACTGATTAGAAACTGGGACTGCACCCTATGGATAATGCCGGACTAATTCAGCCTTTCTAATGAAGCAAATTGTGGATTCAATTTGGGGGCCGCTGTAGAAAAGGCTAGCGTTGGAAGTGACGACATCATCCGGGTTAAGAGACTCTGGGTTAATGCTTGGCGGGAAGACAGCATTATAGTCAACTTAGTTTATGTTGACTATATAAGTTTATGTGCGTTCATGCAACAAATAGTCAGTAATTCATCCCACAATCCATTTGTTTTATGATTAGCTTTATTTAAGTTAAACAGAAACAGTAGTCTTTCAGTTTGTACCGCTAGCGCTGCATGTAATTGTAGCGTAGCCTGCCTGCACAATGTTTATGCACTGTGATTATTTTACATATGGTGTAAATTCATAGTACTGTTCAATGTTTGTAATACAGACAATGTTTACTTGTTACAATAATCATTTTAGTGGATTAAGCACATTTTATATTAACGAGCTGTATGTCGGCACGGTTAAGTTCGTTTAGTCAAGCTGTACATGTTGACGGAGGATAGCATTAATGAGTTCTATTTTTTCCTTGTTTCAGCCACATAAACATATACATCTATACTAAAACCTTCAAGCAAGTTTACTTACTGCACTTTGTCGGATTATTTACCAAGCTTAGACGTCCGAAGTTGGGCATTCATCTGATTCACTGTGAATGTGTGTTGTGGAAGGCCATAGATGTCATTACCCATGGATATTACCATGTTGTGCTGATCTACAGTAAAGTTCGAACGATACTCTCTGCCTAGCGTGATTATTGGGCTCTGACCGGCCCACTAGGGTGAATGCTTTAAACTACTGAACCAGATAAACCAGAGTCCACCCCAACAACAGGGGTTGGCAACCTGCGGCTCTTCAGCCTCCTTGTAGTGGCTCCCTTTGGCCTTGACAAAAAAAATGAAAATAAAAAAGACACACAAAAAAAATCAACATTGATATGTGGTGAGAAAATATGTAAAAAAAATGTAACATTGAAAGACATTTTCAAAACAACCACTTAGCATTCGCTGAAAAATACCCAACTGAAGATAAACAAAAGAGAGCAATTTTGCAACTGCCTCAAAAGCTAAAGGGAGCAAACTATCTTTTAAGAAGTGGATCAGCTCTCCACAGTCAACTAGCACTGCTAGTTTTGTGGAAGCTCTGGAGATCGTAAAGAGGGGGAAGCCGTTCACAGATGGAGAATATATGAAAGAATCGTTCATAAAAATATCAGAGCATCTATTCTCTGACTTTAAAAACAAACAGGAAATTGTTCAGAAAATTTGAGAAATGCCTCTCTCCACAAAGACCATCAGGGACAGGACCATTAAAATCAATTCAGCTCAAGCTTTTTCAATTGCCTGTGGTGAGTCAAGTGATGTAAATGACGTTGAGCAGACAACACTGTTATGCAGATATGTCAACTCTGATGGGCCGCAGGAAGAACTGATTGAACTCATACTGCTAATGGGCCAAACACGGGGGCAGGACATTTGTGAGGCTGTTATGAGTTGTCTAGAAGCGAAAGGAATAAACACCACTCACCCGGTGTCAGTGTCTACTGATGGGGCACCCAGTATGAGAGGAGCACAGAAGGGCTTTGTGAATTTACTTCAAATGTCCCTGGATCGAGAGCTGATGACGTTTCACTGCATCCTCCACCAAGAAGCACTGTGTGCAAAACATTTCCCCCAGAATGTGTGGAAGTGATGAACCTCATTATCAAGATAATAAGAACAAAAGAACAAAATAATTGCGAATGGGTTAAGCCACCAACAGTTTTGATCATTGTTAGAAGAAGTCGACAACACGCATTCGGATCTCCTGCTGCACAACAAAGTCCAGTGGCTGTCCAGGGGAGAGGCGCTGAAACGCTTGCTACCTGTCTGGAGCATGTCTGAAACCTTCTTGGAAAGCAAAGGCCTCAGCTATCCTGAATTGGAAGACCTTGATTGGCTGGGAAGGTTTTACTTCATGGTGGATATGACAAGTCACTTGAACACACTGAATAAAAATCTCCAAGGACAGGGAAGCACGGCTCTGCAGATGCTGGAGGATGTTTTGACACTTGAGCGCAAGATGACAGTGTTCGCAAGCGATGCACAAAAAGGTATGCTCTCTCACTTCCCCTCCCTGAAAGAGTTCAAAGAAGTGAACAATCAAATAAATTGTGATTATTCCCACCATGCCATCATTGCAATGCAAGCTGCATTTGGAGAAAGATTCAGTGATTTCAGAAAGTAGAAACCTATTCTCTTTCCCTGTCACACCACTGGACATCGACCCATCCCTGCTGAACACAGTTGCATTCACCGGACTAAGTAAGCCTGATCTAGAAATAGAACTGGCTGACATAGCGGATAAAGATTTGTGGGTAAGTAAGTTCATGTCACTGACGGCGGATCTTGAAGAAGTCACCCATTAGAAGGCTACTCTTGCTAAAGAAGCACAAATGGAGGGATATGGAAAAACTCCCCCACCAACAAACTTGTTTTTGAAACATGGAGTGCCATTCCCGACACTTAGGTTAACCTGAAAAGGGTTAACATGAAAAGGTTAACATGAAAAAGTATACATTTGGAGTCCTATCCATCTTTGGCTCAACATACTTATGCAAGAAAGTTTTCTCAAGCATGAACTTCATAAAGTCCAAACACCGCTCATGCCTCACAGATGAGAGCCTACAGTCCTGTTTGAAGATCAAAGTCACATCTTACAGCCTCAACATAGGAAAGATCTGCACCGAACTTCAGACACAGAAGTCACATTAAACAGGTAAGAACAATAGCATTTAATAAGCTATTATTTTCTGAAAAAAAACCCATTTATTTCATACTCCAGGTTTTTCGTATGTTCAGGTGCTTCAGTTGATTGCTGGCTGAGCTTTGATGAAGTTTACAAGTTTATTTTTTGCGGCTCCCGACTATTTTTTTGGCTCTTTTTTTGGCTCTTTTGATAATAAAGTTTGCAGACCCCTGCTCTATAAGAATTCAAAAGAATTGATGTTCACATGCACTGAAACTGGTCTAGTAGCTTGTGGTGGTCCAACACCTTACTAGACTTTTATGTTTTTTCTATAGCTGTTAAGCTAAGCATGTTTTAAACTGATGTAAAAATTTAGCAACAGAAAAAGAGCTACAACTTCTTCGTTCTCCATTGTTCCTTTGAACTTTAGCAATGTTTATGATTTCAAATTAACACAATGCATTAATTTGACAGCACTAGTTCTTTTCTGTCACCCACCTGTGCAATATTGTGATATGAAATATGATAAAATTTTATCATGATAAAAAAAAAAAATTCTTTTTTTTTGCAGTTGGCAAAAAACAACTGGCTGGGGTGATTGCATTTCAATCACAATACAGATATTTCTACATAGAACAGCTGAAACTGAATTGAATTCAAACAGAAATAAACACTGAAACTGAGAAAAACAATTTATGGACTATGCATCACACATGAGTTGCTAATGAATGACTATCTAATGAGTCTTGCTAATAATTTGCTTGTGATATATACAAGTTTGCTGTATACATAAGCATTTTACACTCTACGAACTTTCACCTTGAATCTGTGAGTATTCATGATGGCTTCTATATGTGACAGAGCAGGACAGTTGGACTGACACTGTTGACCTGTGTTTTCAAATACTAGAGACTAAAGACTATAGCATATCGCTGCCGAGTGAGAGCAATGGCAATGCGTTCGTCCTATCATCCGGAGATCAAATCCGGTAATAAAAGAAGTCACGTGTTTCGGTGGAAGCACGGGCCAGAACATGGGTGGTACTGATGGGTGGGAATGGGAGATGACTAAATTAGAGAGAAAATAGCATATAGCATGGCACTCTGTGATATTTTAGTAAATCTCTATTCATTTAAATGAAGCTCTTTTTCTGTGTTACTTTTATAATGTAAATGGCACATCAAATGAGTGACAGATATGCAGATGAGAGGAGTGTAGAACATGCCCACTTACTTCTAGCCCTTGCTGCACCCAGGAAAAGAGAATATAATGCAAAATGAATGGAAAAGAGAACTATGCTGAGCAAAAGCTTTTCATAAACACAAAAGCACATATTTCCCAGCAACAATTTCCCTTTTAAAGTACTGTAGGCTACTGTGTGCTAAATTCATATTGAATTTATTGCCTTCAATAAGAAAACATTACATATTCCTTTGTCCTTCACCTCTGTTTGCAGGCTCTCTAGTTGTGTCATATGCTGGTTTTTGGAGATGTTCTTCTCTCTGAAATCATCCGTCAATGAATGGACCTGAGTGCACAACTGTCTCTCCACATCAGCAGCCTGAGGAAGCATATATACACACACATACACACACATTACAATTGTTGTGGCACTGCTCAAATCCACCAAATCAGTTTGCCACAATGTATCTTTTTCCAGTACTAGTACAAAGCTCGTATAATGTAGTCTTATGAAAATTAAATTAATCACAAAAAACATTTCTTCTGCATTTCAACCCTGCCCCAAAAATGATATCATTTCAGTACTTTTTAGCTCAGGAGGAAGTGTTAAGGAGGACAAATGCAAATATCATTCTGTCATGTTGATTGATTTAGAATAGCAGACTGGTTGCTTTAACAGGGGATGGTACTTCAAATCATTGTCTTCTTCTGTTAACCATGGTTACCTCCAAAGAAACACATGCAGTCACTACTGCTTTGCATCAAAAGGGTAAGGGTACTGCTGGTACTACAGGTAAGGATACTGCTGCTTATAAGATTGCACCTAAATCAACCATTTATTCGATCATCAACTCCAAGGACAGATGTTCAATTGCTGTGGAGAAGGCTTCAGGGTGGCCAGGAAACTTTGGGATCGGGTCACAACCAGCAAAGAGCTTGTTCAGGAATAGTAGCAGGCAGATGGTAGCAGTGAGGCAAAGGCTTTTAGATGATGGCCTGGTGTCAAGAAGAGACCATGAAAGAAAGCAAAAAGCCACTTTCCTGTCTTTGTTAAAGGCCCCTTCAGACTGTTTGGGACATCTGGAAAACCAATTGTCCAGAGAAAAGATGATGAGCACTACCATGGGTCCTGTGTCATGCATCCTGAGACCATTCATGTGTGGGGTTGCTTCTCATCCAAGAGAGTGGGCTCACTCACAATTGTCCCTAAGAACACTGCTATGAATAATACAGAATGGTATCAAAACATTCTCCAAGAGCAACTTCTCACAATGATCCAGGAGCAATTTGGTGATGAACAATGTAACTAAGTGGCTTGTTAAACAATTAATTGAAATGTCCATGGCCAGGAAAATCCCCAGATCTCAATCCCATTGAGAACCCATGGCCAATCCTCAAAAAGCTGGTGCACAAACAAAAACACATTGCGATAAACTCCTACCACTGATTAGGCAAGAATGGGTTGCCATCTGTCAGGATTTGGCCCAGAAGCTGATATCCAGCATGCTAGCACGAATTGCAGAAGTCAAAGAAGGTTAAACACTGCAAACACTGAGTCTTTGCATAAACTTGATGTATTTGTCAATAAAAATGAAAAACACTGAAGCAGCAAACTTTCAGAAAACCAAAGTTTGTGTCAGTCTCAAATCTTTTGGCCATGACTGTACACTGCAGCACTGGTTGAGAAGGTGAACAGTATATGGTTCTTGTTTTCTCCCCTGTTCCATGTTCCCTGAACCCCAGAAAGGTGGGAAAAGTGTCTTAAATAAAAAAAAACAAAGCATAAAAATATATGTAAGCACATAAATATATGTGTGAGCAAACAAAGCTGGGGGAACCTGGAAGTAGTACTGAGCACTTCAAGGTCACACACGGCTAGAATAAACAAGTCCCCTTGGGGCAAAGTCCCCAAGAGGGGAAAGGGGAACTATGCTTCAGCCCGCCACAGCAGGGGGAATATGGATAGAGAGCCAGGCAAACCCACGAGCTTCAAGTTAGGTATCTGGAGTTTTCGTTCTTTCATTCTCTCTTTTTTCCTTTTTTTTTTCCTTTTTGTGTAGGGGAAGTTGCACCAGGGGAGCAAGAGCACTGACCATAGGTAATATTTATTACCTCAGGGGCGACCCCTCATTGCCAAATTTCTATAAGGCCTGACATTACCAAGCTGACCCTGGTTACCTCATGCTGTAGCATTACCATGTCAAGTGAAAGGTGCGACAAGAGGCACCGCTCAAAATGTCTCTAGTTGACCTTGATTGGCACTAGGATTCTTGGGAGTTGGAGTCCACCCAGCATGAGTGCCACACACGGATGGCCCCTAGTGTTAGGCTGGGCCAGGATTTGGCCCAGAAGCTGATATCTAGCATGCTAGCATGAATTGCAGAAGTCAAAGAAGGTTAAACAATGCAAACACTGAGTCTTTGCATAAACTTGATATATTTGTCATGAAAAAATAAAAATGAAAAACACTGAAGCAGCAAACTTTCAGAAAACCAAAGTTTGTCTCAAATCTTTTGGCCATGACTGTACACTGCAGCACTCTTTGGCATTCAAGCTAAGTATCTTGTCACATTTTGCCACGATTGTATATAGCCACGTTATTCACCCCTGCCTGCACTCATAGCTGTTTTTCTTTGTGTTTCTTTGTGTTTCATGAACTGAGACTTGGTTTCCTTTTCCCCTTTTGGCTCTGATCTGAGCCTTTGTTTTTGTACTTGTACTTGCCTTTTATGAACTCTGTGTGTTATCTATTTTCCTGCGCAACAATAAATATATATCTGCACTTGACTCCAGCCTGTGTGAGATGATCCGCCCACATGGAGTCAGCAGACAATCGCAAGTTGCAGGAAACGCTACTGCACAGCACGCAACAGCTGTAGGAAGTTTGCACCAATATACGTCACTGGGAGGTGACCTGGCAACATCTGGAACACCCCCACACTGGTGACCTGCATTGTTGGTGCCCTCCCTTGTTGGTGCTCTCCAGTGGTCAACTCGACATCGACATGTTGCTGGACACCCTCATCAGCCCTAGCCATGGACAACCTGTTGTGCAACCAGCCTGCCAGCATCATGCCAGACAGCCAGATGGAGGAGCCGGAGCCCATGGTCCGGAGCCCTCTACGCCTGTAAATCCAGGAGAGGAGGAGAAGGACCACTCTCAACCTATGTTTCTACTATGGAGATGGTGGTCATGCCATTGTGAACTACAGAACCAGGCCTTCTTCTGCTACTCGAGCCAGGGGTGGTACAACAAACCACACCCCAGTGCACACAGTGAGTAGCGTGGTTCCCAAAATGCCTAATGAGCTGCCCGTTCAGATCATCTGCCCAAACCTGTCTTGCTTCTTCACAGCCCTCATGGACCCCGGAGCTGCCACTAGCTTTATGGACTGAGCCACTTTGAGGACCAAGTCGCCATTCTAGATTAAGGTGGTGGATGGTGCTCCCATTGGGAGTGGGACTGTCAGCCATCAGACAGTCCCCATTAAGCTCAAGATTGGCATGCTCCATGAGGAAGACATTTCATTAATGATAATTGACTCAACCAAGCACCCAGTCATCTTAGGCATTGACTGGCTTCGCTTCCATGACCCGTCTATCTCATGGAAGGAAGTGGAAATCTGGAAATGGTCCCCATTCTGTCTTTCCAATTGTCTCAGTCTCGACATTTGCCCCATTCAGACCACCCAGGTGGAAAGCCAGACACCCTCATTGAAGCAAGATTGACCTCCTGCCAGGGCACACACCTCCTCATAATAAAGTCCCTCGAGCAGGGGCACATCCGACACTCCTCGTAGGCTCTGCAGGTTTCTTCTTTGCAGAGAAGAAAGGAGGTGGCCTCAGGCCATGTATTGATTACTGGGGCTCGAACAAAGTTAGAGTAAGATACCCTTACCCCCTTCCTCTCGTCCCCTCAGCCTTGGAGCAGCTTAGGGATGCATACAATCTTGTCCGTATCCGAGAAGGGGACGAGTGGAAGACCGCCTTGAGCAAAGCATCTGGCCATTATGAATGGTTATGCCATATGGCCTAGCATCCACCCCAAGTGTATTCCAGAACCTAGTCAATGTGACATATTAGGTAGAAGTCTGATTGTTTCCATTTTTCTCAAATTTTAATTTTGTGCTTTCCTACAGACCAGACTCCAAAAACAGGAATGCTGTCTAGAACGCACAAGCCCAATTGTGACACCTCCATCCACTGCCTACTCCAGAGAGACCATAGTCACATATAGCCATAGACTTCACTTACCACAGTCTCAAGTTCAAACCGCTATCTTAGTGATAATGAATCACTTCTCAAATGGGTGAGATTTGTGCCTCTTCCAGGTCTGCCCACAGCTATGGAGACAGTGGAGGCTCTCTTCCAGCAGGTCTTCTGGTTCTAAGGTCTCCAAGAGTCCAGCATACCTCCACCGGCCTCACTCTATTTGATGATTTGAGGTGAATGGCTGTGAGCACAATGTGACAGGTAGGTGATTGCTTTGCTGCTTTCTTCATTTGCTGGATATTGAGGGGATTTGTTTATAATTGTGTGTTTAGTCAACATTATAAGGGACTTAATGTTGTGAACTACAATCACATTAATAGGGTTTGCTTTTGCTGAGGTTGGCAACTTGTCATACTGGTTGAGGTAAAACAGTGGTTTAAGAAAAAACCATGGCCAGTGGAATATGATAATGGCTGCTAAAAATAAGAAGGAGAAATTTATAGAGGAAATAGGGAAAATGAGAAAGAGAAACTAATGACAAAAATCAATGCACCTTTTTCACATACTGACCCAATAAAAAGAAATGTATCGTCAGCTCCCAGTGATCAGTCAGAAAGGTAGAAATGGGAATAATAGAAATGGGACAAGCGGAAACAACTATTAAAATCCAAGTATCCAAGTTAGAGCAGAAAGAAGAGGAGATGCAGCATGGAGGAAAGAGGACTCAGGAGACAACAGTTCTGATGAAAGTGAGAATTAAGGCAGAGATGGAGCATTGGAAAGTAAGGACCCTTTGTTCTCAAGAGGGTTTTTTTCCTATGGCATCCAGTACCAGAATGGAAGAGGAAATTTTGAGGGCTTTAAGAGAGGTTGAGAGAATTATAGATCAATGCCTTTCATGCCTGGAGGAAACTACTGGATCAGAAAGTCGAAAAGCATTGGAGAATCAATTAAAGGAGTTGCAGATACAGAAGTGTTGTGGTAAGAAGGCTCCCTGTTGGGTATGAAGTATGCATTGCATTCAAGAAAAGGAAAGACATTTAAGAAGATGTGTCCAGTGATCATCCTAGGACAGAATTTGGAGTATAAGCCTTGGCACAATACAGATATGTCAGATGTACTTAAAGTTTTCAAAGTATTTCAAAGTTGGAAGAGATTACGGTGGGAACACAGTCTGCCCTAGGAGATATTAAGAGACTTTTGGCTAATCTCCTTGGAGTTCCAGCTATGGAAGAGATCTTGCTGAAAGCGGGACTCAACAGACATATTGGAACTGTTGTGAAGGATCCAGATTTGTTCTCTGCAAATAGAGACTGAATGTGGAGAGCGCTGAGAGATACATTTCCAACAAAGGTGCATCCTGATAATATTCTTATTGAGCCAGTGGGACAGGAAGAAAACCTGAGGGCCTAGGTGTTGAGAGCCAATCAGGTGTGGAGAAATGTTACAGGAAATGACCCAGACTTGAATCAAATGGAGCAGTCAATCTTGAGGGCTAAGATACAGAAAGGGCTACATCTACCAGTGAGGAGCAAACTGGCAGAGGTGGTTGGTCTTGGAAGCATGGAAAAGAGTGTGTATACAGATCATATAGCTCAGTGGCCATATAGGGAGCTATATAGAAAAAAGGAACATGATCATAAGGAACAAGACCAAGAAACTCTGATAGAACTTAATCAAATACAACTGTTGGATAGCAAGAAAAGCAGTAACAGGAGCAGATAAAGTGGGAGAAGTTTTTCTAGTTACTCATGAAGTAAATTTGGAAGAAAAGATCACACTAAGGGGCGACACGGTGGCTTGGTGGGTAGAACCGTCACCTCACAGCAAGAAGGTCCCAGGTTCGATTCCCAGATGGGGCGGTCTGGGTCCTTTCTGGGTAGAGTCCGCATGTTGTCCGCGTGGGTTTACTCCGGGTACTCCGGTTTCCTCCCACAGTCTAAAGACATGCACGTTAGGTTGATTGGTGTCTTTAAAGTGGCCCTAGTGTGTGAGTGTGTGCGTGAGTGTGTGTGCCCTACGATTGATTGGTGCTCTGTCTAGGGTTGTTCCTGCCTTGCGCCCTATGTGGCCAGCTAGGCACAAGAAGATAAATGAAGATCTCACTAAGGGATGTCATTTTAATGCAAGAAGCTGCTTATGCAATGGATAAACAGTTGTGATTAGATCGAGGTGCCTCCCAAGATGCTACAGTTAAATCACGAGGGTTTGATTTTAGCACCTCCAAATCTGCTAGGTCTAATGATTCAGGAGGCGCATGGCTTAGCTCATGTTGCAAGAGAAGAACTTAGGAGAAAGATTTACAAAGGAGTATGGTTTTTGGGCATCATGTTTGCTTGAACGGATAATAGGAACATGTACTCTTTGTTTGAAAAATAAGGTGTGTGGTCGTTCCCCCTAGTTACATTCTAACTCCGAGGGGTCCTATGCGCGAGTTAGTTGTGGATTTTGTTGATATGATAAAACCAGTTGAAGGTAAGAGATATATGCTAGTTGTTGTAGACAGATTTTTGCAATGGCCTGAGGCTTGTCCAGCCAAGAGAAAGGATGCTCAGTCTGTTGCCAAGTTTTTGTGTAGAGAAGTCATAAGCAGGTCGGGACTTCCAGATTGGATGTCCTCAGATAATGGGAAAGAATTTGTGGATAAGACAATGAAATTGATTTTCCTATACAGAGAGGGGCCCACATATCTTGTTTATAGATTTCTGTACATTAGGACCAGTTCTAGATGGTAGGTCATCTTTGGGTGCTATGCTATATAAGCTCTATTAGGATTGAGCACCTAGGGAGAGGACAATTGGGAGAGACCTCTCCAGATGTGTCTGATATGATACTAGTCTATTTGTAATAAAACTTTGCAGTTTTTCTCAAAGTTTTGCCATTTTTTAACATTTTGGTCAAAATCAGATAAACTATAATAGGGTTTCAAGCAATATGACTCACAAAAGTGATTCTTCTACCCATTTTATCAATGGATTGCAGCCATGTGCAGTCGAAAATTCTATTTTGAAAAATATTTATTCAGATATTTCTGAAAAGCAGTAGTAATTGCAAAGTTGTTAAGACTCTTTCAAATAATCATAGTCCAATTGCTAACTGGATATAAGTTGTAAGTATACTTGATTTTCTAGAATAGCACCCCCAAAGGCCAAATGATTTGAAGCCTCTTATGCACCTTAGAAAATCTGATTGGCCAATAGCAATTAAAATTTTTGACATATCTGTTTATCCTCATGTACAGTATAATATAGCACACTGATGATTTTGACCTGAGGAGTTAAACTGAGGGTCCTTTAAACTCCTTAGGGTGGCTTGATTGGTAATCAAAGATGACCGCCAGAGCCTGATTGTGTAATACCCTGTGGAAAATGCAGTCAGGAATCCTTCATAGCACCCACAGTAAGCCCAAGGAAGACATCAAAGCATCAAAAACGAAAGCCATCATTAACACCTACACAGAAAAGAACAAGGTTACAGTGGGCTAAAGAAAAGCAATCATGGACTGTGGGTGACTGGATCGGGTTAAGTGATCTTCAGTGATGATGCTGGACCTTTTGTTTGGTGCCGCTCCAATGAAATCTATTAAATGATTGCCTGAAGAAAAGATAGCTGTACTAAGGTCTAATGTACTAAGCTGTACTTAGCTGTACTAAGGTCATAAGCGAAAGAGTTCATAAATGTTATTCTGAACATAGTTGCTGTCTATAACCTTTCCTAGGATCTTGCCAATAAGGGGAGGTTTGATATTGGCCTATAGTTGGACAGCTGACAAGGGTTCAGGTCAGTTTTTTTTAACCAGGGGTTTCAGAACTGCTAGTTTAAAGAATTAAGGAGCATAGCAAATGTTAATGCTTCATGTGCTCTATATTAGACTGTAAAAAAAAATTATGTCTTAAAAATGTAAAAATTTTATGTTGGCACAACATGAAAAATTGGAAACAGTTAAAGACAGTTTAAAGAAGTACAGTTTAAAGACTTAACAGGCAGCATTTTACAACCCCAATTCCAAAACAGTTGGGATGTTGTGTTGAATGTAAATAAAAACCGAGTGTAATGTTTTGCAAATCTCATAAATCCATATTTTATTTACAGTAGAACACAGAACACATATAAGATGTTGAAAGTGAGTGAAAAATATTAGCTCATATTGAACTAAATGGCAGCAATTCATCTCAAAAGAGTTGGGGCGGGGCAACAAAAAGCTGGGAAAGTAAGTGGTACTAATAAAAAACAGCTGCGGGGAAGCATTTTGCAGCTAAGTAGGTTAAGAAGGAAAAGATGTCTCTCAGAAGGAAAGATGTGCATGAAAAGTGTGGAAAATTTTCAGAAAAATGTTCCTCAACATAAAACTGTGAAGACTTTAAATATCCCACTATCTACAGTATATATCAGCAATATCATCAAAAGATTCAGAGAATCTGTAGAAATCTCTGTGCAAAGCCTTGTGATCTTTGGGCCCTCTGGCGGCTCTGCATCAGAAACAAGTATAATTCTGTACACTGCATGGTTCAGGAACACCCAGAAATCACTGTCTGTTAACTGTGCAATCCACAAATGTAAGTAAAAGCTATATCATGCAAAGTAGAAGCCATACGTCAATACGCTCCAGTAACACTGTCGTCTTTTCTGGGCCAAAAGTCATTTAAAATGGACTGAGGCAAAATGAAAAACTGTTCTGTGGTCACATGAATCAAGGAAGGTCAGATGAAGCAGCTAGAATCCTACATCAGACAAGAATTTCTTTTTCCAAACTCCAGCAACTGGTTTCCTCAAGTCCCAGACATTTATAGACTGTTGTTCATAGAAGCAGGTGTGCTACACAATGGTAAACATGGCCCTTTCCCAAATTTTTTGAGATGCGTTGCTGCCATGTAATAGAAAATTAACAAATATTTTTCATGAAATTGTAAAATGATACGCGTTCTGTGTTCTAATGTGAATAAAATATGTGCTCATGAGATTTGCAAATCATTCCATTCTGTTTTTATTCACATTTTACACAACGTCCCAACTATTTTGGATTTGGGGTTGTACCATTTTATATCAATGAGAAGATTTCAAATGAATGGTAAGTATCTTAACATAATTTCATCTCGGTCTCAGACAGTTTTACTAATCTGATCAATTCTGTGGTGTCAGTTGCATTTTTGAAGCTGAACAAGCTGAAGTTCACCGTTTCACCTTTTTTTTTATGATAGCCCACCTGAAACACCGGGACAAACTTTGGTAACGTAAGAATTGGTTCAGGAAAATTAATCAAGCTTCTGACCACTAGCCGTGGGTGTTAGTAAGCTGACTCACTCTGAGTTAATCTCTGCATTTTTTGAAACAGTTGCAAAGTGCATTCAGTAATAATTACAGCTGGAAGATATTTTTTGCAACTACTTGTAGCTTGGAATGTGTGACTTTGCCTTTCTAAACATCATTAACAAAGGCATGGTTTATAATATTAATTATTTATTGTTGAACCAACCTGAGAAATTCTGTCAAATGTTTTTAAATTAAGTAAAAGGTGAAGTATTTATTTGAATTTCATAAAGCATTCTTGTGCAAGTGGGCACATGTTAGCTGTTCTGAGAGTAATGTGGCTGGTAAGTTATGTTCTGTGGCGAAGTAATGATAATTGTATATCATTTTGATTGTGCAGACTTAATCCTAGATAATCACTTGGAAATCTAACCAAACCTCTAGATGTTACATGGCAGAGTCTCTCAGAAGGAAAGATGTGCATGAAAAGTGTGGAAAATTTTCAGAAAAATGTTCCTCAACATAAAACTGTGAAGACTTTAAATATCCCACTATCTACAGTATACAGTATATATCTACAAAGGCATGGTTTATAATTAGGGGTCCGTAGCACTTGTGTGCAAGGACACCTATTGTTTTTGTTAGGATTTTTATTATTATTATTATTATTATTATTA
>JANCOA010450664.1:0-16600 GCA_024363135.1 Leptodoras oyakawai | reverse complement strand
AAATTGGCCCTTAGTGTGTGAATGTGTGTGTGTATGAGCCCTACGATAGATTAGCGCCCTGTCTAGGGTTGGTTCCTGCCCTTGCGCTCAGAGTTGCCGACTGGGCACCGGCTCCCCCGTGACTGGGAATAAGCGGTACAGATAATGACTGACTGAATCTCATTGGGTACAGCGTTGAGTTTTTTTTTTTTTTTTTTTAAGTTCTTTTTAAGCCATTATATTTTACATTATTCGATTTAAAAAAATGGTATGACATTATTTAAAATATTGTATATTGCCTTATTAGATTACTGTTCCAAATAGGGGCGAGGCAGATAAGGGGTGTGAGGTGAAGTCTTGCATGCATTAGTGATGAATATGTTAATATTTGTGCCTTTTACCAAGCACATGTAGAAGAGCTGAAAATGTACACAACTGAGCACCTGGCCAGTCCAGTGTTACTGTTTGAAATATCACACGCATATCATATTTTATCAGAAGAACCCTGATGGAAAGACAGGAGGAGAGAGGGGCTTTTCCCACTCAGTCAAACTGGGATTGGTGATATCCTGCAAAGGCTACACTCGAGTAAACTCAAGCTGTTTTTCTTTCACTAATGTTATTTAACACATTTGTGTTGGTGAATGAAACTTGAGTCAGTTTGGTTTAGATTTATTAAGTGTATTTTGTCAAAGCAATACTGTGAAGTAAACTCAATGTATACTCTCCAGTAGTCCCTTTATCCGGGACATTCGGGGACTCTTCTCTTCAGCGGCGCCATTTTCCTGTTGGTGAGAAGCAGAGCCTGTGAGGCCAGTATTTGTCATGATTGTCTAACGTTGAGCTGCAGTAGCTGTTTTATTAAACTGTTTTGTGTAATACGGGACATTTTGGTAAGAGAAATCTCCCCGTTTAACCAGATACGGAGAGAGCACTAGATGGCCATCCTTAGCACTAGCTAAGTTAGCATTAAAGTTTTTTCCACCGCTGTTTGGTCTTGGAATTCTCGTTTAAAGTAATTAAAACACTTCTTCCACATCTTGTCGCTTGTTGTGACCTCATGTAATGCATATTAAAATATGTGCAGTTAACGCAACTAGATCTTTCGTGTGTTGTGCGAATCTCCGACTATGCTAACCTAGCTAGCGCTAGCTGGCATAGCTCGCAATTTGCCATTCAACGGTCGGTCTTTGTGTTTGGGGTTTTACAGTGGGGTAATTGTTATTGCGTTTAAGTATCTTTAAGAGCCTCCAATGTGCAGGTGGTTAATGTGTAATGAAACGCATTCGCTACATTGGCCTGCTTTAAGTAAAACTGAAAACTTAAAGCCACAAAATCCGCTTGATCTGATTTGACGCAGCGGCGCTTAATGAGCTACTGTTTCCGGAGGATAGGCTGCGCTCAGGAGCTCATTTAGTGAAGCCGGACTGGGGGAGGAGAGCCGAGCAGAGAGGTAAGGGGCACCGTTTCAGCCATACATCAAAAAAGCTTGCACATGCACATACACCATTTTACCTCGCACATACACAAAGCTCGCACATACACCATTTTACACTCTGGTTTCCTCCCACAGTCCAAAGACATCCACGTTAGGTTGATTATCATCTCTAAAGTGGCCCTAGTGTGTGTGTGTGTGTGTGTGTCCTGTCTAGGGTTGTTCCTGCCTTGCGCCCTATGTGGCCGGCTAGGTACCGGCTCCCCCGTGACCCTGAAAAGGAATAAGCGGCCAAGAAGAAGAATGAATGAATACACAATTTTACCTCTCACATACACACGAAGCTCGCACGTGCACCATTTTTACCTCTCGCATACAAAAAGCTCGCACATACACCACTTTTTCTTCTCGCGAGTTGAAAAGTGGTGATGGGCGAGCTAATATGCAAATGAAGACCCAGCGGAACAATTCTATTGGCTGTAGATACGGTCCATCTATATGTCAATTTTATTGGCTCATAAGTTATGTCACCTGAAGAAAACCAAAGAAAAGATGCCAATTAAATGGGATTAATATTTTTTTTTTGCAATAATTTTACAATTTTAAGCTATTGCCTTTGCCATTATCCTGCACGTGGAGGTGTTTCCTGTCTAGCGTAGAGGTTGTGTTCCCTTTCTTCCAACCAGATGCTTCTCAAGAAAGCTCACCTTCATCTGGCTGATAACCCATGAAACAATATAAATATAGTATAATAATGCTTATTCACTATATTATTCTATTTTATTATATGCAGTTTTTTTTCTGTTTTTGGCAAAGAGGAAATTATTCAGTTTTTCAATGATGCTCTTCAGTGTGTTCTGGAAATACAGAGGGAACCTCCAGATGCTTTAAGTCAAGAGAGACTCTCTAGAGAAGTTGATCATTCAAGAACAGTTTCTGCTTTTCTGTCTGTTCCCAGCAAACACAGAATGCGTAAGTTAATTACAGGCACTCTATTTTTTTTTTTTTTTTTTTTTTTGCTTCTTGCTGAGGGAATATCGGGCCTTGCAAACCAGGGATACTGCCCTGGTTCTGCCTACAGTGATGAGACAACCTAGCTGTGTGCTTGATGTGGCCTGGTTTATGTTGAACAGAAGGGGACTCAACCGGCCGAGTGCGATTACTGGTATTTCTGTTCACAACCAAAGGATTGAGAGGTTATGGGCAGAACTCAACTGCGTGGTCGCCCACCATTACATCAACCTCAACTTTATGGAGGAGCAGGGTGTACTGGATTCACTGAATGAACATTGTCTTGTCATCACTACATTTATCTTCCACTGATACAAAGAGCTGCCAATGAGTTCAGAGACCAGTGGAATCATGGCCTATCAACTCAGGGTGGACAAACTCCACTTCAGCTGTGGCAAATGGGATTGGTGAACAATGCTGGATTACCCAAGAGGCAATTTTGAGGTGGACCATGTTTTGGAATTGATGAAGGCCTGTTGCCTGGGTTTCAAACTAATAATGTTAATACCACCTAATAATGTCACAATCAATGAAAACAATTAATTCAAGGAAGTTTTGACCAATTAGAAAATGATGGCAACTATGGCATTGATTTATTGGTCTCAAACCCTTGCACAAATTTCAGAAACAGAAACCCACATGGCCTAAAACTGCAAAAAAAAAAATAGCAATATTGTGAGAGCAAATGCTAACTTTGTGCAGTACTGTATTCATATACACAAGAGCCTACAATACAAAACAACCTAACATGGAGTATAACTGAAAATTATGAATGTTCAAAAACAAATGCTCTGTCTTTCCAATGCCTGACCAAATCCATAGGTGTTGGCAATTGCAAAATCCATATGTTCCTGAAAATTTCTGTATGTTTGGATATGGGGTAGCCTGAATCAGTTAATGCATGTATTTGCAGTGGGAAAATTGGAGGGCTCTTCATGAAGGATCTCGACAGTTGGGTTTGGGCTAAACCCAACTGGTGGCATATCTGTTGCTCCAGTCGCAAATGCTGATATTTTGCCCAGCTTAACTGGTCCATGTGTGTCTAATGACACAAAGATCAAACACTTTCTATTCAATTAAGGTAAACTTCTCAGTTTTGTGGAGATGTTTTTCTTCACAACAGCTCAAATGAAATAAGTTTAAAATGCATCATACACTCGCTATGCTACTTTATTTGGAACACATGTATATTCATGCAGTTGGCCAATCATGTGGCAGCAGCACAATGCATAAAATCATGCAAATACAGGTCAAGCAGTTCAGTTCATGTTCAAATCAAACGTCAGAATGAAAAACCTGAAATCTCTGGGTGTTTGTTGGTACTACACGGACTGCTTTGAGTAGTTAATGAAATACTGAACTCCAGGGAATTTCACACAACAATCTTCAGACAACAAAAGAAACTACTGAGTGAGCAATAGCTCTGTGGGTGAAAATGCCTGGTTGATAACAGGTCAGAGAAAATTGCCAGGTTTGACCTGCCAGGAAGGTTAAAGTAACTAATTTAATCACTCTTTCCAACTATAGTAAGCAGAAAGGCATCTCAACATGCACAACAGTAGATGATTAGATGTTTACATAGTAGATGATTACAGATTTCCACTTCTGTCAAAAACAATGATCTGAGACTACCAAGCGCACAGACTTGCGCAAACTAGACAGCTAAAGATTGGGGGGAAAACCCAGGCCTTTTCCAGGCTTAAACTTTCAGTTTGGGTGAGTCTGTGCCTATAACATCAGATTTTCTATTTTGTTGACGGGAGTTGAACCTGATGTGGTCTTCTGCTGTTGAAGCCCATTCAACTCAAGGTTTCATGAATATCCTGAGGTACTTTTCTGCTCACCACAATTACAAAGAGTGATTATTTGAGGAGCTCTGTACTTCCTGTAATCACAGACAAGTCTAGTCATTCTCCTCTGAACACTCAACAGGGAGTTCCAGCCTGCAGACCCTCCACTCATACTATCCTATTTTCACACCATTCTTTGTAGTCACTTGACTATTGTGTGTGAGAATCTGTGCAGATAAGCAGTTTCTGAAGTCATCTGCATGACTTTATGCATTATGCTCCTGCCACTATTTGGCTGGTTGTACATGATTGTGCAGGTGTTCCTATAAAAGTGGATCAATAAAACATGATATAAAACTAGTAACTCTGTAAAACTGATTTAAACATTATTAAATCCAAGCACACAGTTGATTAAACTAGCATCATAATCAGTTTTCAATTCTATTATCATGCCAGAGGAACTGAGAATTATCCAATATGTCACTTATGTCTATATGTTCTAAAATCTTGGGTCAGCACTTTTGGTTAGAAAAAGGTCATAAGTGAGATCTTAACTTTTCACTTGCCTTCAGCGTCCTGTAGACAATCTCTCAAACGCCACAATCACCTCTTCAGATGCTCTCTTGTTGCTTCCAGTGGGGGATAGAGGAATGTGAAAGAGATAGTCAACCACATCAGCGGTGAAGGGGTTTTCCTGGTAGCAAGTATTCTATGGATGACATGGAACTTAATATCTTGTACCAGTACTTCTTTGTCTTCAAGGCATCTCAGGGGTCGAAGGCATCCAGCTGTTGCTAGGTAGTCCAGAAGGCGCTCTGTTGAAGCCATCAGTTTGGTCAACATTGTGCTTGCTAAAATCTGTGGCAAAATGAAGCAGAGGAATTATATTCTGACTAAATGCAGTCATGTTCTAAAGTTCAGCACAGCAACAAACGCAGAACATGAAGCACACATCCTACCATCAGAGTTTTCTAAACTCTGTGTACATCGGAATGCCTTGCAGGGTCACCATTTCAAACTAAATCACTGTTCACAAAACTACAATGAAATGACAGTCAAGTTTGAACAAACTCTTATGGTGCTAGGAACCAGCGTTCAAAATAAATTCACAAATTACCATTTTGAGCTTCTTTCAGTTCTGAATCTGCTACATCCTCAAGATCTGGTTTCACCATATCTGGGCCATGAATAATGCATGCAAAGAGAGTAGGAGAGAGGAATCTAGGAGCAGGACCACCATGGACTAGGCTCAGTGCAAAGGCTCTTCCTGCAGTGAAGTACTCATCTCTTAGTGCTAGTCAAATAAAATGTCTAACAATGTAACTTTGAAAAAACATCTATACTCATTCGGTCAAATAACTGCTTTTTTAAAAAAAGGAAGTTTTTTTTTCCGAAGGTATTGGAAGAGCATGGTCAGTCCTTCTGTGTTTGGTATACACTGAAGACATTTGGGTTTGAAATGATGAATGAGACAGTAGATCAGAATTCCAGCTTTCATTTCCTGATATTTACATCCCGATCTTAAACAACTTGGAACCCACCCATTTTTCAAGTGAACATGTACAGACCCTTTCCAAAAAATTAATTTAAAAAAATTAGAATACTGTGTAGAAATCAGCCCAAATTTTGCAGGGCCACAAAACTTCATAGCTAAGGAGGATAGCTGTTCACAGAGTGCTGTGTCCAAGCATATCTATGGAAAGTCTTGTGGAAGGACAAAATGTGGCAGATGCACCAGCAAAAGAGATGACTGCTTGCTTTGCTTGCTCTCCACACCTTCAAACATGGGCGACCTCACCAGTGCCTCCATAAGTAACCTCAAAAATTCCTGTCTTGGTCCACCCAAGTCAACAGCCTCCTCATATAGGGGTTGGACAAGGAAACTGAAAGGGTCCCCTTTTGTGGCCAATACAGCGCAAGTTCATCTTGGGAATGACATATACAAGTCCTGCACAGTGGTCAGAGGGATTTTAAGCTATTCTTCTTGCAGGATAGTGGCCAGGTCACTACGTGATGCTGGGGGTGGAAAACAGGCCTTGGCAGATGTTCAACTTCATTTTCATGTTCATCAAACTAAACTTTCACCAGTCTTGCTGGTTACGGCCTTGGGCCTTGTGGTCTTGGTGTGTGGTTGGCTTTGGGCCTTGAACTGAGTTTTCCATATATTGAACTGGCATTTGTGGGGAAAGCCTGTGATGTCATTGTCCTTATTTGGGTAGTTGTGCACTCTTGGGGAGACGTGCCAATAGTTTGAACAGGTTGGTGCATTTTGTTTTTTGGAGTGGAAGTGCTGTTTTCCATGGTCTGGATGGTGATTGTTTTGGGGACGTTGAAGGTAACTTATGTGGTAAAGCTTCTAATGTGCACTACGGTGGAAAGGTTTGGACAGGTGTTCCCTTGTAGGCTTAGTGATGTTTCCCAATAGGGGATTCAATGCATTTTTGTTCTCTAGTGTGGAGGTACGGTGGGCAGAGCTTCCCTTTTCCCTTAATCGGCTCGGAAGCATTCCGTGGATTCGAGGGGATGTCAGCGTGCTGGTTGCCTTTATCGTACCACTGGTTTGTAAATGCATAAAAACCCACCGCTTCACCTCACGAAATCTAGGGGTGAGTTTGGAAGCTTGTTGGATAGGTAGTTAGCGGGAACACACTTGTCTTTGTGGCTATCAAAGCTGTTTGTGTGCATTGGTAAGTTTGTTACTTAAGCTTCTATTTTGTCCGTTTGGTAATTTGTTAACCATGGATGAAGTTGTGGAGGATTTTAGTCACCATGTGAAAGTGGTTTGGAGATGTGTACTAAGAAGCAGCTTATAATGATAGCAGAGCATTATAAAATTGACATTGGTAACACACACAAATTAAAAGAGCACATTAAAAGTAATTTGAAGCTCAAGTTGCTTGAGATTGGGGTGCTAAAGCCTGGTACTGTTAAGCCTAGTGCAGACATGGGCAAACTACGGCCCGTTAGGATGTGTAAAACCCATGGATGTGTAAAAACCTCATTCATTTCCCATTTTCACTCTTCCCCCTGCAATACCATCATTTCCCCAATAGACAGCGCACTTCTCCAGACACATTGACCTATTGGAGTGTAACTAAATCTTTTTTTACTGAGGTCCGATCAATGGCTGTATGTCTGATATGCCAAGAAACGGTTACAGTTTTCAAAGAGTACAATATCAGCCATCACTTTGCTACGAAGCATGCAGACTACGTTAGTAAGCAGTAAACAGAAGGACGAGCGGCTACTGCTCAGAGGTTGGCAGCTGATTTACAGGCTCGGCAGATTTTTTTTCTGTTTAAAACAATTAAAAATGGCTCCAGAGTGGCGCAACGACAACACGTTCACTCTTATCATCCGGAAATCACGAGTTCGAATCCAGGTGATGCTATAGCTGGCCGTAGCCATTTTTAATTGTTTTAAGCAGAAAAGCAAAGATTGGCTGTGCTCTCAGGGTGGGAGGGGCAGCAAACGCTCTCCCTCCATGTCAATCAGCGCGACACTGTCCAATCACAGACGTCTGTGAGCTCATGTATACAAGAGGTGGGCAGGAGCGCTCTCCTCCAAGCGCCCTACACCGCTCCCAAAGGTAGCATGAGCCGCAGCTCGAAAAGAGGCGGCGATTGGCGTCATGTGTGTCGAAGGAAGCATGCAAAGGTCTCACCCTCCCGGAACTGGCAGTTCGTCGTGACAAGGGGGAAAACACTGACGGGTGGGAATGGGAGATGACTAAATTAGGGAGAAAAATCAGGGGAAAAAATCCAAAGAAAAAAATAAAAAATGATTGAGCTTGAGTATTTTGTTGGGTAATAATGTTTTGAATGTTGAAAGTGTTCCATTGATCTTTTTCCAGTAAATGTTTTCATTAACTTTGCACCTTCAATTGAAATGTTTAAAAATAATAAATTAAATTGCGTGTGCAAATGTTCTTGGCCCGGACCCTCTGTCAAATTTTAGACCCCATTGTGGCCCGCAAGTCAAAGTTTGCCCACCCCTGGCCTAGTGTGGCTGTGGACTTGTCTTTGCCTTCAATGACTAGTGCCACTGGTTTTTCTTTTGAGCAGCAAAAAAAGAATTGCTCTTGTTAAAGATACAGGCTGAGTAGGAAGTTGAAAAAATACATCAGGAGCTAGAAAGGGCTAGACTTGAGGTGGAGATGCAAAAACTTCAGCTTGTAAGAGAAGGCAGGCTGAAGGGTGGTGTTGAGCATCCCTTGGGGGTGCATGCAGGAGCAAAATCAGATGATTTGAGTGACTTGAGACTGGTCCCAAGTCTTTCAAGTTTAATGAAATGGACCCAGATACCTTTTTTTACTTTATTTGAATGTTTAGCAGAAACTTGTGGTTGGTCAGATTCTACACGCATGCTGTTACAGTATGTTTTGTCAGGTAAGGCACAACAGGCCTTTTCTGCTTTGAGTACTGCTGATGGTTTTGTATATAAAGTTAAGTCTGCTATCCTTAAAGCCTATGAACATGTCCCTGAGGCATATAGGCAGCATTGTCGTGGTTGGAAACATGGTGAAAAGAATCATTTGGACTTTGAGGGATTTAGTCACTCATTTTGACAGTTGGTGTTCCTCAGCTGGTGTTGAAATCTTTAAAGACCTCAGAGAGTTGGTCATTTTGGAACAATTTAAAAATTGTGTGTCAGAATGCATTGCAACTTACATTGGTGAGCGTGGGGTTAAGTCTGTGACAGATGCTGCTTCGCTCGCTGATGATGATTATTTGACCCATTCATTTGGTAATAGTTTTGGTCCTTCTGGTCCTCGTGAAGCCTTGCCGAAGAGGCCACCTGAGTTTGAACCTAGAAGTGATCGGTTTAGACACGAGTCTGATAAAGTTTGCAATTATTGCCATAAATGTGGGCATTGGAAAAATGACTGTTACGCACTGAAATCTTGTCTTAAGCAGGGCACTGGTAATGCTAAACCCGGTTATGTGTACTGCATCAGTTGTGAAGCAGGAGATTGTTGTCTACTGTTGAATGTAAACCAGGGTTGGAGTCATATTTGCCTTTCATTACATAAGGTTTTGTGTCCTTGGTGGGCAGTGAAAACCCGGTGCACGTGAAGATTTTGCAGGACACTGGTGCCTTTGACTCTTATTGTAGCCTCCACTTTGCCATTCTCAAATGAAACCTTTGTTGGCTCAAACATTCCTGTAGTGGCCATGGGTATGGATGTTTTGAGTGTACCACAGCACAAAATGATGATGCACTGTGATTTTTTTTTTTTTTCTTTGAAAAGGGATGTCTGCGTACATTAAATCCTGTCACACGTGTCAGCTGACTAGTAAGCCCAACCAGACTTTGAAATCAGTTCCACTCTATCTGATTCCAGTTATGGGTCGACCATTTGAGCACTTGTTGATGGACCGTGTGGGTCAGAGCACACGGTATCCAGCTGCATATCCTCTGCGCAGCATTATAGCCAAATCGCTTGTCCGTGCACCGCCTCAATTTATTTCTATTTTTGGAGTCCCACGTATTATTCATATCATTAAGTCCTAAAGCAGTTGAATGTAAAACATAATTTTTCCTCTGCTTATCATGCACAGTCAAGGGGTGCTTGAAAGGTTTTATCAGATGTTAAAGTCCTTGTTGCGCTCTTTTTGTGTCCAGATGCAGGGTGATTGGGAAGAGGCCTTACCATGGATGATGATGGCTGCTTGAGAAGTGGTCCACGAAAGCAAAGCGTTTGGCCCTAATGACCTGGTGTTTGGTCACAAGGTCCGTGGTCCCCTGGCATTGCTACAGGATAGTTGGAAGGACTCTGACCCTCCTAGTAACCTACTTGACTTTGTAAATTTTCAGGTATAGGCTATATACAGCTCAGGAGACAGCTAAGAAAAGGCTGGCTGGTGTACAGGCTAAAATGAAAAAGTACTACGACACTAAAACTGAGCACAGAGAATTTCTTCCTGGGGACCAGGTGCTAGCCTTGAGGCCACTTTTTACATCTCCTTTTCAAGCAAAGTATACTGGGCCATACTCAGTTTTGGAAAAGTTGTCTGATCAGAACTATTTGATCTCTATGTCTGATCATAGATCACATACAAAACTTTTTCATGTTAAACTTTTGAAACCGTATTTTACTCGTAAACCTAGTGAAATTGTGTCCGAGTTGAAGTCTACTAGAGCTCATCCTGTTTGTTTGTTTCTGTCATCAGCGTCTCCAGTGGGGGCAGAATCAGATGTAGAAGACCCCTCTTGTATTGAAGTTATTGAGACAGGTCGCCTAAAGAATACTGAGTCTTTGCAAAACTTGGAGAGCTCTTTGTGTCATTTATAGCCTTTACAAAAGGAGCAGTTAGTTCATCTAATTAACAGCTTCTCATGTCTATTTGGTGATACTCCATCATGCACCAATTTACTCAAGCATGATATTGCTGTTCTAGATGCTAAGCCATTCAGACAAAGGTTTTACAGAATACATCCAGAGAAGCGTAAGCAACTTGATGCAGAAGTCAAGTATATGATTGAAAATGACATTGCTGTGCCTTTTAATTCTAGTTGGGCCTCGCCTTGCCTTCTGGTGCCAAAGTCAGATAAAAGTTCACATTTTTGTCCTGACTTTCGCAAAGTTAATGCTGTTACAAAGCCTGACTCCTATCCCCTTCCACGTATAGAAGATTGTGTAGATCAAGTAGTGGGGGGAGGCTTTGTGACCAAGTTGGACTTGCTGAAAGGGTATTGGCGGGTACCACTGATAGAGGGCAAAACAGATTGCTTCTTTTATTACACCTAGTGGCTTGTATTCTTATGGTTTATGGTTATGCCTTTTGGTTTAAGAAATGCGTCAGCCACATTCCAGTGTTTAATGAATTTAGTTGTGTGTGATTTGGAAGGATGTGCTGTGTATCTTGATGACCTGGTTGTTTTTGCAGATAGCTGGCAGGAGCATTTGGATCTGTGCTTGACCGCTTGGCTCGAGCCAATCTGACTATTAACCTGGCTAAATGTGAATTCGCCAAGGGAACTGTGGTACATTTGGGCCGTGTTGTTGGCCAAGGCACTGTTAGACCTGTGCATGCTAATGTCCAGGCGATTGACCAGTATCCACCACCTACAACAAAAAAGAACTTGTGCAGTTCTTGGGTATGGTGGGTTACTCTAGATGGTTTTTTGTCCAAATTTTGTAGATGTGTTTTGTCCACCTTTGACTGACCTTTTAAAAGGGAAAGCTAAGTTTGTGTGGTCTTGCTTGTGTCAAAGTATTTGAACGCGTCAAGGCATTAATATTGAATGCTCCAGTCATAGTGGCTCCTAGGTGGGATAGGGTGTTTCAGTTGGAGGTTGATGCTAGTTTGGTTGGTGCTGGGGCCGTGTTGCTGCAGGCAGACAGGTTAATAGGCCAGCATGTTTCTTTTTTAGAAAGTTCAACCATCATCAACTTAATTACTCTGTCATAGAAAAAGAAACTCTGATTTGGGCCTTACAGCATTTCAGTGTGTACATAGGCTGTGGTCCTGTGACTTTTCTCTGACCATAACCCACTAACTTTCCTCAGCAGCCTGAAATCCCTCAACCCACGCACTGGGCACTCCTCCTGCAAGCCTATAACCTTGAAGTGCGATACATTAAAGGCCATGACAACGTGGTAGCGGACGCGTTGTCCCAAGCACACTAATCTTAGGTAATGTATCATGCTAAAATAGACACATTTTTAGTCCATATTTGTTTAAAAAAAAAAAAAAAATCTAGCACAAGTATTGGGCCAAGGGAATGCCATGATATGACAGCCCAAACCATCACTAATCCACCCCCATGCTTCACTCTGGTCATGCAACAGTCTGGGTGGTATGCTTCTTTCTACCGTAACTCTCCCAGATGTGGGGAAAACGGTAAAGGTGGACTCATTAGAGAACAATAAATGTTTCACATTGCCCACAGCCTAAGATTTGCGCTCCTTGCACCATTGAAACCGACGTTTGGCATTGGCACAAGTGACCAAAAGGATGGCTATAGCAGCCCGGCCATGTATATTGACCCTGTGGAGCTCCCGACGGACAGTTCTGTGGAAACAGGAGAGTTGAGGTGCACATTTAATTCTGCCGTGATTTGGGCAGCCGTGGCTTTGTTTGTTGGATACAGTCCGGGTTAGCACCCGAACATCCCTTTCAGACAGCTTTGCTGACATTATACCCTGGATACTGTGGCTCTTGATGTATAACAAAGACTTGCTCTCTTGGCCACAGGCGCGCCAGCAAGACGTGCACCAACAATTTGTCCTCTTTTGAACTCTTGTATGTCACTCAATGTTGGGTGCATTGCAATATTTTGAGCAAAACTGTGCTCTTACCCTGCTAATTGAACCTTCACACACTGCTCTTACTGGTGCAATGTGCAATTAATGAAGATTGGTCTAAGATTGGACAGGTGTTTCAGTTTCATTGTCAAACCCCTGTAGATTCCCCTCTTTTTCTTTTTTTTTTTTTTTTTTGCTTCCACTTCTCTGTCTGTATTCTGTGTTCCTAGAAATTGAAATATTTGATTATGCTTGATTTAAGTGAAGTTGTGGATTTGAGGGTCCAAGGTTGTAGAGATATTGTTAACAGCCCTTATAAAACACACAGGCTGTATCTCTGTACAGCATTTGACCAAAAACTTGCATTCTGTGTTACCATTGAAAAGTATTGAATCTAATGTTTTTAGTTTTAATAGTTTCAGAAGAAAACATACAATCAGTGTAAATAGTGTAACAAGTTTTAGATCATTAGTAGGACATTTGTACATAATGGATGGATGCTACATGTGTCCAGAACTGTGGAGAAATGTCCAGAAGTCACTAAAAGTTGAAAGTGGAAATATTTCATATGAGATCACTTGACACAATATTAATACAACATAGTTAATGACAATATAAGTTGTATATTTCCTAAATATTAAATTAACATCAAAAATGCCTTTTGTTAATAATTTACAATATTCTGATAGACATATTGTATACAATTATTTTGTATATACAACAGTACCATTATTTAAATACTCAATTGTTTGGTAAAGGTATTTCAAAACAAATCTTTCTTCTGCTATGTTCCGCATCAGCAAATTCTTTTAAAAGTGTGTCCTGATGGGTCACAACAAAGTCGTCGAGTCTAGTTATTCGTCGTCTCTGAAATCGGATTCTTTTGAGATCCAACTGCCTTTTTTCCATAATTCCTTGGGTCTTATCCCTTGTAAAATTCTAAAAACAGATTGTCATGATTCACTGTAATCCATCAAGAGATTTCACATAGTATATGTAAGAAAACAAATACATATTATACTCTACCTGGGTTGTCTTTTTTTTTTTTTTTTTTTTTTTTTTTTTAATTGTTGAAAATAATTTTTGAAAATTGTTGGTAAGGAAGCCCTCCACCATGCCTTCCCAGGTAAGCTAGAAAGGATTTACATTTTTTAGACTCGAGTCTGAAGTATGGGCCTATTAAACGATAAATGTCTGCATAATTAATGTGAATAATGTTTGAACATTATAAATAAAACAAAAATTATGAATAAATGTCATTCTTGAACTTACAAAGTACATTTCATGCCTGAACTAACATTTTATAAAGTTTCATAAACTTAAATATAATTCAGTCATTTTTAAGTAAAACATTCTTTGGAAATTTTAAAGATATAATCTACCCAGCATCAAACTTGTCCACAGTGCTGCCTGAGGCAAGATGTTACCAGCCAAGGAAGTGATAAAAGTCTTGGAATAGTAGACATTTGGGGGCCCTCCTAGGTCTAGGGATGCACTATCAATGACATTCTTGAAATGTCTCTGAAAGGGTGTTTCACATGTGATGTACTAAAAAAAATAGTGTAACCTATCATTAATTGTATGAAGGGCTAATGAAAAAAAGACTTTAGACTAAAAGTCTAGTGCCCAGACTTTTAGTCTGTACCTCAATGTCCTCAGCAACAATGCTGTTGTTATCGACAAGTGATTCTCCAAAAGCAGTTAACATTGTTTGTAGGTTGATGAAGTGCTTCTCAACATTTGCATAACTGCATGGGCTGGAGAACAGTACAGTGCAGCTGAAAAGCATGCCATCCAGATCTGCCAGTGAGCTTGCAGATGTCAAGAGGCCAAATACATGCATGGCCAGCTTGTAATGGCTGGGTGCACTAAAGGAGAAACGGAAAGCTTCTAATTATCACGTATGTATTATGTCACTTGGATTTATTATGACTGATAAAGACACTTTACTGACAGTTTTTTGCACAGTGTCTTTGCATTCTCAGGCAGCGCTGAAGAACGGGGTGACTGAAGTCTTCTACAGTGCCTTTTTCAGTTGCTATGTTGAAGTATTTCAGGAGCTGATCATTGTATGTGATGGCTCTATGGTCCTCATGCAGGCCATATCACAAGTATTGTGCCAAACAAACCTCAATCATTAGTGGTTTTATGTTCCTATGTCTATGAAGTCTGGCATGATCCATTTGAAATGAACTGAGAAAATACAAAACAGAAGCAGTAGTGTGATCACGTCACGCATGTTGCTACAGGAAAAGGAGGAGAACCCGTGCTTTGGTTTCTCACTACTAGCTCGTAAACATTGAAGGGCCCTGAGCTGTTTGGCTTCTTTTTTTTTTTTTGAATACTCCCTGTTGCATCAAGATGCATTATGTCCTTTTTTGATCTTCAGTGGAAAATGTTAATGATCCTCTTTGACCAGAGCATTACCCCTTTAGGAAGGAGGAATACTTTTTGAAGCAGTTTTATCCTCCATCACTTTATTGAGACTCAAAACTTCATCCTGATGTTTCCTCTCCTTGCTTCTTTGTCTCCAGGAGATAGACTTCAGAACAGGAGTTGGGGCTTCATGTCTGCAACCAGACTCAATTACAGAATTAAATTCTTATTAACTTAAATTTCATGTTTTGAAGATAGAGCTCTTGGAAGTGTGCCTTCAAGCTTCTGACTTATTTTGATTTGTTGTTCTGCTCTCACAGGTCACCTTTTCAGCTCAGTTTTACTGTGAACCACCATCTCACACCTGAAGAACACATGTGCTTTAAATGTAGCTTCACTGTGTACATCTACTTCAACTGGGCAGTCACTAAATGTGCAGTACCCTGAGCATTTGAAGAGAGATGCATTCCTTTTTGAACCAATGATTTTACCTCTGTGGCCTAGAAATGCAAAACCGCAATATGGATGAATAGTTCGAATGCCTTCTGCGATAACATTTGTCCATTGAAGTCCCTTAAAGCGATTTTTGTTTTATTTGTAGATTTCTCCAAGATGATAGTGGAATGAAAAAGAATGATGGTGGTGCAGGAAGACACTGGATGAAGAATTCCTCCTTACTGTCATCTTCTACCTCCTGCAAATCTTTCATCTCCTGCTTATCTTCTCCTGCAACTGAATGCTAAGAAAAACACTATCAAATCAACCAGTTGTGTAGTTGCAATGCACTTACAGTGTACTTTGTAGTGCTTGCTGTGTTGGATCACAGCAGAGTTTCTTTTTATCAAAGAAATGATTGTTGTTTCTTATATTTTTATGAGAATAAATATGATGAGCATGCAATCTGTCTAGAACATCTCATTGCTTGTCTTACTTTTCAATAATTAATCAATACACACACAGTGTTCACACAAGGTTCACACAAGGTTTGATGCATACCTCACAGTAGCTGTAGTGTGCTCTTCTAAGCTGGTACCTGTTTGTTGATGTATTGGGTACACCAAGGACTGTGCAGAGCACTGCCCAAAACCCATGATGCTTCAGTGGAGATTCACATTTTTATGCTGTCTTGATGAGGGCTGAATCAGTTGAATTTGTCTGGAAAGGTCTTCTAAAGATATCTTCATTCTCCTGCCCTGTTGAATCAGTTAAACATTGTTTATCAAGAGCTTAGATGTTGCATTTTTTCATGGCAGTAATTCTGGATTACATTTGAACTTCACATTATTTAACCGTTACTGCAAATTAGATTTATTATCAAAATGTATTAACTTTTAGCTGCTTGCAAGAAATAAATCAAACAAGAACAGAAATAGCTCAGCATGCCTAATATAACAATTGGTTTCTCTAAAATCAACACTAAATTCCTTTTAATGACTACTGCAGTTTCAGAATTATTCAAGCCCTTACCAAACCTAGCTAAAGTGTCTAAATAACCTCACCTGCTCCATTACTGCTGATCCATAAGCACAAAAAGTTCCAGTTCTACTTCATCACTCCACAGAACAGAATCACAAAATGTCTGTGGTCATAAGGACTATGATTATGAAACTGGAGTAGTCATTGCAAGTGCCAATTTGTGTACATTTAGGAGAAACCACACCACATGTACAGGGGTTAGATGATGAAACTGAAACACCTGTCATTTTAGTGTGGGAGGTTTCATGGCTAAATTGGAGCAGCCTGGTGGCCAATCTTCAT
>JANCOA010445737.1:0-16754 GCA_024363135.1 Leptodoras oyakawai | reverse complement strand
CTAAATAAGCTGTGATCTCTCGACATCAGGACGAGACTGATAAGAGGTAACTCCTTTGGTTTTCCCTGACTTTTCCATTTAATAAATTCAAGTGGTGCCCCCATTTTGTAAGGTAAACAAACATAATATCCAACAAGTATAATTTTCACAAATCCTGCTACATATTTATTGGTGCCCTGTGTGAGGACGCTTGGACAAATCTTGTGTGTTTCCGTGTGTTTGTGTGACTTCCGCTAAGTCCCCCCCCCCCCCTTCCTCTTGTAAAACCAAATCTAATTTACGATTCGGGTGTGAGCATTAATATACATGTTTAAGTGTGTTTGTGTAACTGTATGTGTAAATGCAATTTTATGTTAAGTGTTGAGTCAAGCTTGTGAATTAAACTGTTTAACGCTGCTGTGCGTTGCTGGTTGCAATTTAAATACTGTGCGCATATGAAATATGTTTAGAGCGCTGCCGCGCGCCAAATAAAGCTGATGCTTACTTTTCTGACCGAATTCAAAAATGTGTTTAACCATCCTTCTGAGGGCTGGGATCCAGGTGAAGTGCTTCTCTCATTGTCACAGGGCGATCGTCGGGTAGCGGAGTATGCCCTTGAGTTCAGCACGGTTGCTGCCGGAAGCGGCTGGAATGAGCCCGCTCTGAAGGCCGTCTTCCGCCATGGGTTCTCAACGGCAGTACTCCGTGAACTGGCCTGCCGGGACGACCGGATGACCCTTGACTCGCTCATCGCGTCCCTCCATCAGCGACCCACGCGATTACCAAAGGCTGAGAGACAACGGAGGATAGGGTCTGAGTTCTGCCTTTACTGCACGGACGCCGGTCACGGGGTTAAAGGCTGCCCTAAAAGACAGGCCGGCATCACGCGCCCTAATGCGGTGAGTCGCTCTCCACCCATTTTTCGCCATGAGCTTATCATACATGTTCAGATCTCCTACCTGAAGGAATCTTTTGTCCTCTCAACCCTGATTGACTCCGAAGTACGCCCAGAATTCATTTAAACACTCTGCAACTAACCTCACCCCCTTTCAGTGTGTCCTAGGTTACAAGCCTCCACTGTTCCCGTGGGACTCCACCGAAACAGACACGCCAGCCGTGGATGCGTGTTTCAAGAAATGCGAGCATTGCGAGCAACCAGACCATTGGCAAGGCAATCAAGCAGATGAAGAAATTCACTGACCGACGTCGGGGTAAGACTCCCTCTTTTCGCTCCAGCGACAAGGTCTGGGTTGCTACTAAAACTCTTCCTCCCATGTTTGGCAAGAGAAAGCTCGCCTCCCGCTACTTTGGCCCGTTCCCCATAGCAAGAAATATCAACTAAGTCACTTATCGCCTTAAGCTCCCCCACCATTGTAGAATCCATCCTACATTTCATGTCAGCCAGTTGAAACCAGAGGGAACCCAAGAACCAGACACAGTGGAGGCTGAGGGTGAGGTCACCTTCACCGTCCACGATATCCTCAACTCCAGGCGCAGAAGAGGTCAGATGGAGTATCTTGTGGCTTGGGAGGGGTTTAGTGCTGAAGAGAACAGCTAGGTTGCAGCGAGGGACATCTTAGACCCTCTACTGAGACATTCCAACAAGCCTGCTCCCCGCAGGCCCAGTAAAGGAAAGGATAAATCGGCTTCCAGAGGTAGCCCGCAGGGCTTCCCTGCAGGACAATTCTCATTCTTACCCAAACAACACTTCTGATGAGATTCCGTCCATTCAGAGCTAAGTACCATTCCGTAGTGTTTATTTACTTAGCTTGTTCATTCTAACTCTGCACTATTCTGCACTGGCTTCCTGTACATAAGCGCATCCAATATAAAATACTGCTCCTCACTTTCAAAGCCCTTCATGGACTTGCCCTGGTCTATCTTTCCCTCCTGCTGACTCCCTACACTCACTCAGGTGTTGCTGCCCCGACTCTGTGGAACTCTCTCCCACTTTCTATTCGCTCTGCCTCTTCATTATCTCAATTCAAATCTCTATTAAAAACTCATCTCTTCCTTTAACCTTATTTTTTTTTCTAACTTAATGTATTGTATGTGTCCTGATGTAAAGTGTCCTTGGGTACCTTGAAAGGCGCTATACAAATCGAATGTATTATTATTATTATTATTATTCTGTCTGTGTGCAGATTCCGGCCAGAGCGTGGAGCTGGACTTTCGTTACTTTGGAGCACGGACTGAGTTTGCACTTCGGCACCATTTTATGTTTGCTCGTTTTGTTTCTTTGTGCTCACGCTCTGTGCTGCGTTTGACTTTGTTTTGTTAGAACATTCCTATTAAATCTGCATTTGCTTCTACATCACCTTCGTGGAGTACATCCTTACAAAAATATGCAAATCATTGTATTCTGTTTTTATTTATGTTTTACACAACGTCCCAACTTCATTGGAATTGGGGTTGTACATTATGATTTACTCCTACTGAGTCTACAATGGTCACAAACACTATTCTCAGAGGGTCTTGTGGATTATCAAAATTATGAATTGAAAATATGGCAGCCCATGCTCATGCTGCAGCTTCTCCCTCTCCAGACAATAATATATTTTTTTCATGTATTTTGTCCTGTGGGTCGTAGTGTTTTTGTACATCTTCATCTTGTCTACATGTCTTGAAGCACTCATACAGCTGTGAGTTCCTGCTTGATGTTGGAAGAGCTAAACTTCTATTATGTAGGGAAATTTTGGGCCTATATTTTTACCTTACTGGTCTCTGTTACTGTGTTTGCATTGATAGTAAGGGGTAATATGAGCATGTGCATGGTGATGTATAATGGCATTGAGTGTTCAGTTCAACAGTAAAAGAGAGGGAAAAAAAAAGGATTTCCTTTGTATGTGTGTTATTGTTGACCTTAAGATTGAATGTGTGCATGTAATTGTGACATACACAACAATTGGCAACGAGGATTTGTGAGTTAAGACTCTCGGCAGAACTCACCTTATACACGCGAGGGAAGTGTAAAACTTCGTGGGAGAGAAGAACGAGCATACGTCCAGATGGGAGGTGTGAGCATTGTAGCCACCTGCTGGTAAAGCTAACTGATTGCTAACGTAGGTAAATAGAAAAAAAAAGACAAGAAAACGAAGTAGAAAACAGACAAACTATGGTAGGGGGATTTGGAAAAATGGACAGTTTTGATAGTACATCTGAAGACTGGACAACATACGTCGAACGTCTTGATCAATATTGTGTTTCAGAAGAAAAAAAAGTAGCTGTACTGCTTAGTGTATTGGGACCTAAGACATATAACTTGCTACCTAGCCTCCTGGCACCTGTCAAACCAGCTGAAAAGACTTACAAAGACATTGTTCAAGTGTTTCAGATTCATCTGAATCCTAAGCCACTCGTAATTGCAGAACCTTTTAGATTTCATAAACGTAACCAGCAAAAGACCGAAACAATTGTGATTTTGGAGGCAATTTGTCAGATTCATTAAGAAAACATACAGAAAAGACTGTTAACAGAGCGAGAGCTGACGTTCCAACAAACGTTGAAATAGCCTCTTCAATGGAAGCTGCTGCTAAAGGCGTGGTGGAACTACAACAGTAGAAGGCGCAAGAGTGCAGTGTACACAAAATAGACAATTTTTCATGCTTCCGGTGTGAAAAGAAGTCCCACACTCCAGCAGATTGTTGGTATAAAGATAAAGAATGCAGACAATGTCAGAAAAGAGGCCATATACAGAAAATTTGAAAAACAAAAGTGAAGGAAAAAAAGTTCCAAAATCGTAAATATACACATAGAGATATGCATGACATTGAAACTTGCTCTTCTGACACAGACATTAGCCAAGATCTCGCTTGCTTTGATATATGTTCACAAAAAAGGCCCAAAAGGGGAATCTATGGGTTTCACCCAAAGTGGAAGGAGTGACCCTGACTATGGCATTGGACACTGGATCTGCCTTGTCAGTGATCTCCAACAAAGATTATCAGACCCACTTCGCACATCTGAAATTGCAGTCTACAAGTGTCATGCTCAAAACGTACACTGGGGAGCGGATAACACCGATGGGACTGATCTCAGTAAAGGTCCAATAAGGTGATCAGCAGTGTGTGCTGCCCCTGTATGTTATTGAAAAAGTGTGCCCCTGTTTGGACGTGAATGGCTTCGTGAAATACAACTGGATTGGCAATCAATCAAAGAAATGCAAGTTACTTCAGCCACTGGAAGTTAGTCTACAACAAAGAAACTGAATAAAATACTCTCTTTTATCCAGAGTGGACTGGGATGAGTGGGTGACGCCAATAGTTCCAGTAGTGTAGGGGAATGGCTCAGTATGTCTTTGTGGAGACTTCAAGGTAACCATCAATCCAGTCCTGAAAGCTGAACAATACCCTTTACCATGTATTGATGACATTTTTGCAGTGCTGGGCCAGGGTAAGTGGTTTTCCAAGATTGATCTTGCACAGGCGTACTTGCAGATGGAGATGGAGGAGGCTTCAAAGAAGTACCTCACCATCAACACCCCAAAAGGTCTCTACCAGTACAACCATCTCGACTTTGGCATCGCTTCAGCATCAGCAATCTGGCAGAAGGCAATGGAACAAGTCCTACAAGGACGGTCAATACCAGACACACAATTCTATCTCGATGACAAATGATGATGCACATCTTGAAAACCTGGAAAAAGTTCTCAAGAGACTGGATGATTTTGGATTACGGCCAACAAAGCCAAATGTGAGTTCTTCCAGGATGCCAGTGAATACTGTGGTCATAAGATTGATAAAAGCAGACTACATAAATATAAAGACAAAACTGATGCTGTTTTAAAGGCCCCACCACCACAGAACATTACTCAACTGCGATCTTTCTTGGGCCTGGTAAATTATTACTGAAAATTCCTGCCCAACCTCTCCTCACTGCTACACCCATTGAACTGCTTACTTCAAAATGGGAATAAATGGCACTGGTCTCAAGAATGTGAAACGGCCTTCAAGCGATTGTAGCAGGTGGGGTTTAGTATTTACCCCACCCACTCCTTGATTTGGTCAAGGTGAGGGCACTTTAAGGTACTGGACGGGCCCTTTCTGCGCTATATATGGGGAGGGACCTATTATGCTGTGTGCTCTTCCTTTCCCCCCACACTTCCTGGTCCCTTGTGTCTTACTTCTAGTTTGGCAGCATTCAGCACGGCTGAGTTAGCGCAGCTTTAAGCTCGCTTTCCACCGAGCTTGGTGGGTTGTTGCCGATCCAGGGGTGGCGTTTTATCGTGTTGTGCTTGGTATAATGCGCTTTTAGTCTTGGTCTGCTTGGTTGTGTACGGTGGGGTATAATGTGGGTTGTTTGGTTAAATTTATCTTATGGAGCGTGGGGTCATCATGATGGCTGCGGTTTTCCACTGTAGTGGCTGGATCTGTAGTGGCCATTGGCTGTTGCCGGGCCTGCTGTCTGCCGGTGCTGTGCTAACCCACATTGTGGGGGGAAACTGCATGTAGGTTGGTATGTATAAATGGCCTTTATTTTTACATTGGATGTTTTAAATTGTTAATTCCAGTTTTGCATATTTTAGGTCCTTTCAGACAGAGCTGACTTGGTGTGAAGCTCCTCCTTGCTGTTTTGTCTCACTCTGTTTTGTCTCACTCTGTTTTGTCTCATTTTGAGTTTGCCCATTTTGCTGTTTTGTCTTTCTCATTTAGTTTTGTCTCATTTTCTGTTTTGTTCTCTTGAGTTTGCACCATTTTGTGTATTTTCCCCCATTTTGGGTTTTGTCTCATTTTGTCTCAAGTTTAGTTTCATAATTGGTTTGGGGAAGTTTAGTTTAATCTTGGTGCCTTTTTTTTTTGCTTATTAATTAAACCTGTTTGTTTGCTTTTGCTATTTGTAGTCTTTCTTTGATTAAGGTGGTTTTCTTGTGAATCATATATTTGTCCTTTCCCTATAATTTGCGCAGCATTTGCTTTCTTTGGAGGATTTTTCTTTTTATGTGGTTATATAATATTTTGAAATAAGCATTTGTAATTTAGTGTTTATAGTAGAGACAAAACAGCAGCATTTGATTGGGGAACTGCAATATTGTTTTATTTGTTATTGAGTTTTGTGCAGCTCGTCCTTTGTTGGGACCTGCTCAGGTCAGGGACCTGGTGTTGCAGCTTAAGGCCAATAATGAGCGACTACTGCAGGAAACTGCAGGATTACCGCAGGGCGGCTGTTTTATCTGGTCCTAGCATAGTGACTCCAACTGTTCCTGTTGTGGTAAGTAATGTCCCACCTGCTGGTGCTAGTGCTTTTACAGAGCAGCTAGTGGTAGTTCCTAAAAGTCGGAAGTGCTCATTGTTTAACGGTAAGACTGGGATAGGTATAGTAGAATGGATTGAGGAGGTACAGGCTTGTATGCGGGTGTGTCACCTCTCTGTAGCTGATCAAGCTTTCTTTCTTTTCAACCATTTAGAAGGGGAGGCAAGGTAGGAGATTAAGTATCACACTAGTGTTGCCAGGGGGGATCCAGCTAGAGTGTTAGCCATTTTGAAAGATCTTTATGGTTGTTCTCGGTCTTACGTAACCCTGCAGCAGGCCTTTTTCTCAAGAAAACAGCAGGAAGGGGAAACATTACAAGAGTTTTCTTTAGCCTTAATGGCTTTGATGGAAGCTGTACAGCAGCATGCTCCGGAGGGAATGCTCAATTCAGGTGTTTTACTTCGGGATCAATTTGTGGAGCATGTGTTGGATGGAGCTCTTTGTAGAGAGTTGAAGCAGTTTGTTCGCCATCAGCCTACCTCTACATTGCTGGAGGTATGTGGGGAAACCATTCGATGGGAAAGGGAAGGGTTACCAGGGGGTGCTAGGGGGCATAGTCTTTCCCTGATTTCTGCTTACGGTCTACAGTATGGTGTACAGGGAGGTCCCGCCCAGCCCCTTCAGGTGTCTCACAGCTATCAGAATGGGTGGAATTGAAGGATATTTTGAAGCGTCAGCAAGACCAGCTTAACCAGTTAACTCAAACTGTTGCCTCTTTGGAGACCTCTTCTTGGGCTAGTCGTCCTCACCAGGGACGAGTACTTTGTCGATGGTGCCAACGGCCAGGTCATTTGGCGAGGGATTGTGATGGGGAACGTGTTCTACCACCACCTCGGGATCTGCTTCCAAATAGGGGTAGTTCATCTCATCCTGTACCTGATTTGGAAAACTAAAGCCCACTGAGCTGAAGAGCCAACGCTCAGAGGGGGTGTCTTTAGGCTCAAGGGCAGGTATGGTGCCTAAACTAATATCACCCTGTCCAATTATTGATGTCTCAATTGGTGGTCTTGGTGTTTCTTGTTTGTTAGATACTGGTTCCATGGTGTCTACAGTACCGGAGAGCTTCTTTTTGCAACAGTTCGAGCCTTGGGGGCATGATCGGCTTCAGTCTTGCCTTTGGTTACAGTTGCGGGCAGCTAACGGGCTGGATATTCCATACATAGGTTACTTAGAACTGGATGTCTTGCTGTGTAATAAGGTGATGCCTAGTTGTGGGATTTTGGTTGTGAAGGATCCCCCTGGTGCTTCCCCTGCAGTTCCTGGTGGGCTGGGGATGAACATTATTAGCCGGTGCTATCAAGAGATTTTTGGGTTACATGGCCTTTCTCTTTTTGAGTCACACTCCTGGTCCAGTTCTTGAGGCTGGTCCAGTTCACGTTCCAGTAGTTAATGTTGGAACTACTGAAGTTCATCTCCACCCGTATACCCGTCTCGGTTCTTTAAGTCCAGTTCAGGTTGTCAGCTTGCCATCTGGGGTTACTGAGGTTAGGCCTATTACTGCCACTGTGTTGTTCCAAGTAGCTGCTAACTCTGCACCAAGTGGTGTAGAGGCTGTTGTCTGCACTATTGGATCAGGAACAGGAGGAAGTTAGGTCCCTCCTACAGAAGTACAACTCTGTCTTTTCAACACACAAGGGTGATTTGGGTTGTACAAATCTTATCACGCATGAGATTCCTGTGTTGGATAACATTCCAGTGCGGCAGAGGTACAGACAGATCCCACCATCTGAATACGAACTGGTGAAGTCTCACATTGATCAGCTTCATGAGGCTCAAGTTGTTAGGGAGAGTAGCAGTCCTTACGCTTCCCCAGTTGTCTTGGTTAGGAAGAAGGATGGAACTTTCCCTTTGCCTCGCATTGAGGAAAGTTTGGATGCACTTGCTGGAGCACGCTGGTTCTCAACCTTGGACCTGGCCAGCGGGTATAATCAGGTCCTGGTGGCAGAACATGACAAGGCCAAGACTGCTTTTTGTACACCCTTTGGCCTGTTCGAGTGGAACAGGATGCCCTTTGGTTTTGTAATGCCCCAAGTACTTTCCAGCGGCTGATGCAGCGGATGTTTGGGGATCAGCAGTACCAATCTCTTCTTCTTTACCTAGATGATATTGTGTTCTCTTCCTCTGTGTCCCAGCATTTGCAGCAGCTGGAAATTGTACTTGGACGCCTCCAAAAGGAAGGCTTGAAAGCAAAGTTGGAGAAATGTGTCTTTTTTCAGCAGGAAGTTGCCTATTTGGGACATGTTATCTCTAGGAATGGAGTTTCTACGGATCCTGCTAAGATCAAAGCAGTAGCACAGTGGCAGCGTCCCCGTAGTGTATCAGAGCTGTGTTCCTTTCTGGGTTTGCGAGCTATTATATGCGCTTTGTGGAGGGTTTTGCTCAATTAGCAGGCCCTCTGCATAAGTTGGTAGCTGCGCTTGGAGGCACGAAGGGCAAAAAGGGGTCAGGACAGGTATGGGGGCAGGCGTGGACATCCCAGTGTGAGGAGAGTTTTGAGACCTTGAAGGGTACATTGGTTTCAGCTCCATTCCTAGCTTATGCAGAGTTCTCGCGCCCCTTCATCTTGGAGATTGATGCTAGCCATAGTGGCTTGGGGGCTGTGCTCTCACAAGAGCATGAGGGCAGTGTCCAGCCAGTGGCCTATGCCAGAGTATATCCCAGGCACCTCAGTTCCCATGTCTGTCCAACAGGCCTCTCAGGTGGATCCCAGGGTGGATGCGACTCAGACCGTGGTCTCGGTCTCCAAGTGTTTTGAGCCTGTGTGTCCTAGTCTTCCATTTTTGACTTTGACTTTTAATATAGTTCAGAGGGGTGAAAATCCCTTCGGTGGTGTAGTTATGCATTAGCTTTTCTGCTCCATTACTGTCGAGTATTACTATGGTGCCGCTCATGCCACACAAGCAAAGCAATTAGTCACATCAGACAATGTGCTGATACACTATGACCCCCAACTGCCCCTCAAGCTGGTGTGTGATGCTTCCCCATACGGGATTGGAGCTGTACTATCACACCAGTTTACTGATGGAACAGCTGAGCACAACTATGCACAAACTGATAGATTAAGAGATTTTTAATTGATAGAGATTGATAAATTCCAGTAAGAGTGAACAGCTCACAGTGCATCGAGGATGCATCTTGTGGGGGGTGAGGGTAATCGTACCACCGAAACTGCATTCCAGAGTCCTGACTGTGCTGCATGAGGGACACTTGGGCATAGTTAAAATGAAATGTTTGGCACGAAGCTTTGTATGGTGGCCTGGAATCGATGAACATCTAGAAGATGTGGCCAAGACATGTAGTTGGTGTCAACAGACCACCAGTCACCAGTGACAGCACCATTACATGCATGGGAATGGCCTACCAAGCCTTGCCAATGTGTGCATATTGACTATTAACTACAGGACCCTTTCTTGACCTTATGTACATGGTTTAGTTGATGCACACTCCAAGTGGCCTGAGGTTTTCTGTACAAAGACTGCAACCTCTACAAATACAGTTGACCTCTTAAGGGCCTTGTTCTCAAGCACAGGTCTTCCACATCAGATTGTAAGTGATAACGAAACACCCTTCACTTCCAGCGTTTTGTTAGAAAAAATGGCATACAGCACACCACCATTGTGTCATAACACCCAGCTTCAACTGGCCAAGCGGAACGGTTTATCGAGACCTTCAAACAGTCTATTAAAGCAATGGACAAAGACATGGGCTCACTACAGCAAACTTCCTGCTGGCTTATCATAATAGCACGCATGCCATAACCGAACAGACTCCAGCCATGCTCTTCCTAGGACATCCACTGTGGTCATGCTTGACTTACTGAAGCCCAATCTACAGCAGCATGTACAGATGCTGTCTGGCTCTGTGCTACATTCAAAAAGGTGACCTTTGCGTACCTTCTGTATTGGACAACACAAGCTTGCAAGAGACTATCGCAACAATGGTCAGAAGTGGCAGTCTGGCATCATCACTTCACAGACTGGAACATTAACCTACACAGTCAGTACTGGCCAGGACCTAGTGTGGCATAGGCACGTGGATCAACTGTTGGATGCAGCTGCGCCGACCACTATGGATGTTTGGCCTACACCTTCCAGTGATGACCTAGGATTCAGCAGCCAAGCCCAGGATGGTGTCATTCCTGAAGATGATGCAAATGGCTCCGTGCCCTGACCCACCTACAGTGCCAAGTCTTGCTATCACCCCAACACCTCTGAGGCGTTACCCATACAGGATTCGCAGACATCCAGAAAGACTCAGGGACTGAGAACATATCTTTTATTAGTTATTAGTTTTAGCAGGGTTAGTTAAGATTCGTTAATTAAGAATTGGTAAAACCTCCTTTTTAAGGGGCATATCAATCCTGGAAGGGAGGAGTATTATGTAGGGAAATTTAGGACCTATATTTTTATCTTACTGGTCTGTGTTACTGTATTCGCATTGATAGTAGGGGGTTATATGAGCATGCGCATGATGATGCGTAATGGCATTGAGTGTTCAGTTCAACAGTAAAAGAGAGAGCTACGAGCTCATAAAAAGTATTTCCTTCATATATGCGTTATTGTTGTCCTTGAGGTTCAATGTGTGCATGTAATTGTGACATACACAACAACTCCAAACACAGAGAAGAGATACAAGTCTGCGGTCTGCTCAGGAGGCCGGCACCATCACTGACCCCCACACCTTCCACTTGCCCACAGTGGAAGCACTATAAACAGCATGGCAGGAAGCAGAAGAGGGGTAAGCACAGCGGTATCTGAGCTAGGCTAGCTGCTAGCCCAAAAAAGTGAACTGTATCAGCACATCAGTGAGCAGGAGATGCTGTTCTCTTCTTGGCTGGCAATTTCAACCATTCAGATCCAAAGAGTGTGTTTCCCAAGACATATCTACACATAGACATTGCACAAACATAATCATTCTCACATGTGGTGCACACTGCACAGACATGGACATTTCACATGTCACATTCACAAGGTCACATTCAACTATGTTGCTCACTTGGAACAAAGAAAGAAAAATGTCAAAAAGTTTTATGTTTTCACACATCTTTTAGTCTGTAGTGACACACTGCAACATGAGCACGCATTTTGCGGCTTATATTTGCAAACTACAGGTCCTGAAATGGGCAACATTATTTCTTAAGACAAAACATGTTTTCTTACGAGTCAAAATGTATTTTGTTTTATTGCAGATGTGCAGCAAGTGATTTTCTTCTAGGACCATTTAAATCAGCTCAACTTTCTCATTTTTTCCCATTGGTGCAAAGAAATACACCAACTCCTCATCTTTGCCCGAGCATATGCTTTCAGCCTGTAAGATGGCTGAAGCTTGTACTTCCACCTGAACTTTAAAAGCAAATTCATATTCTGTGAGATCAGATCCATGCATTATTTGCATCAAATCTCCCTGACACATCTCAGGTCTGTGATGTGTAAGGGAGATTTGATGCAAATAATACATGGATCTGACCTTCAAGGAGATGGTATTACTTCTATTACATTGATCATAAAATTGAAGATGTGAACAGTTACCTGCCTCTGCATCTGCAAAAGAACAATTTTGTTTTCAGAAAGTTCCTCACTCTAAGTCAAGACCATTCTGACAAACTTCATCCAGAGAAGTGTTCAAGAGAAACTTTATCTCTTATTTTGCTAGCTAAACCTAATTCTATGTGATCAGCACACAACGCACCAAAGTCCCATCTGTATCATTTATGCTGTTTTTATTCTGAGTCCGTAAGTTACAGGTGTTTGCTTCAGTTTTAAGATTTTTAAGAGGCCAATGGCTAAGAGCTTTTCTCTAGTTTGTGGAACTAAACAAAGGCCAATTACCCATGCCACAGCAGTTGCTCCAAAGAAATACACTTGATCTGCTGTGAAACTTTTTTTTTTTAAGTTTATTTATCATTTTAAACTTTAACACACTTACATTCACATTCAAAACACAAATATAAACACACACTCACACAGAGGGAGAAAAAAAGAATAAAAGGTACACAGATACAAACACCTACATATAATTTAAACTCAATGTTTAAAACCCAATAGTAACAAGCAAGAATAGCATAAAAATTGTATGCAGGGTATATTGATTAATAAACAAAGCTTTAAATCACATTTGTCATATTGTCACTCAAAGTCTAAAACATATGCTAGGCTAGGTGCCTACTATTGTTTCAAGTATTCCAAAATTGGCCTCCATACCTTGTAAAATTTTCGTGGGTTACCAGACACCGGGACCAGTATGAACATTCTGATCCATGTTCTTCAATGTGCTAGACAAAACAAGTAGAGCAGTTTCTGGATCAGGGACCAGGTTTACTTGCAGTGCTGCCGAGTACCACTTAAATTTGGAGCTCCAAAAGTTTGGGGCATGACCATTGTTGAGAACCTCCACAGGGCCAAAGGCTGGCTGTTCACAAAAGAAATATTCAAATAATTTGAGATACTGGATTTCCACTTTTAAATTTACATTTATGGCATTTAGCAGTTGCTCTTATCCAGAGCAACTTACAAGAGATCTTAGTCATTAACTTGAAATATCCAAACCTAATGGTGGTAGACCTGAATTCAAGCTACCTTGAGCTATGATACTGCTAGAATTTAGCCATACACTACCTAATAAACATTACAAGTAAAAGTCCCCAAACCCAAGTATTCCTAAACTACACAAAACCAGTGAAGAACAAGACATACAGAGTACAATAACTGCTGTAAGTTTGGTATCAGCTTTGAGTTAGTGCTTATTCAAGTGCTCTCAAAAGAGGTGGGTCTTCAGTTGGCAATTGAAGATAGCAAGTGATTCCGCTGTTCAGACACTTAGAGGGAGTTTATTCAACCACCTTGGTGCCAGGACAGAGAGGACACAAGTTACAAGCCATAATGATCAAAATGAAAAAGAAAATGCTTGAAATATGTCTCTTGTGTGCAATGAATATAAAATGTATGACCGTTTATTTTTTTCAAATAAAATTATGAAAAAAAAAACTTTTTTCACTATATTCAAATTTTTTGAGATACAATAGTAAATACAGGGCAATCCTGGAGGAAAACCTGTTAGAGGCTGCAAAAAACGTGGGGGTGGAGGTTTACCTTCCAGCAGGGCAACGACCCTAAAAATACAGCCAGAGCTACAACAGAATGGTTTAGCTCAAAGCATATGTGCAAGAATGGCCCAGTCAAAGTCCAGACCTAAATCCCATTGAGAATCTGTGGCAAAATTGCTGATCACAGAGGCTCTCCACCCAGTCTGAGCTACAGCTTTTTTGGAAAGACAAATGGGGAAAAATCTCAGCCTGTAGATATACCCCAAAAGACTTGCAGCTGTAATTGCATTAAAAGGTGGTCTTACAAAGTATTGACTCAGGGGGGCTGAATACAAATCCTGCAAGGAACCTCCACCATGCTTCACTGTTGTCTGTAGACACTCATTATTGTACTGCTCTCCAGCCCTTCAGCAGACAACTACCTTCTGCTACAGCCAAATATTTAAATATTGACTCATCAGTCCAGAGCATTTTTACCATTTTTCGGCACCCCAATTCCTATGTTTTCATCCATAGTTGAGTCACTTAGCCTTGTTTCCATGTTCGAGGTATGGCTTTTTGGCTGAACTCTTGCATGAAGAGATTAGATAGGTATACCTGGTCCCACTGGTTTCTGCCAGTTCCAAGCTGCTGGTGCTGCTGCTGTAGCTTGATGTGTTTGTCATCTGCTGCATTTAGTTTTCTTGGCTAACCACTGCATCTACAATCCTCAGTGTTGCCCTTTCTGCAGTATACCTTATTAACTACCTTATGACTAGTTGCTGTGCTCAGTCTTTTCATGGTGTATGCCCTGTGACATGAAACTTCCACAGTCTGTCTTTCACAGCCTCACCTTGGTAGCAGAGTTTAGCTGTTACTCACCCAGTATTAAGCCTCCTATACATCTGCTTATGTTTCAGTTAATGACTGTGTTTCAACCTACATTTGAAATTGATTATCATTAGCATCTGTTTGGTATAATTGGTTCATCACACACCTGACTATATTCCTACAAAATCCCTGATTTTGTGCAAGTGTACTTATAAGAATTGATTCTGGTTTGAAGGCAAAGGGTAGTACCATGAAATATTGATTGTATTTAGATTTTTATTTTGTTCACTCACTTTGCATTTTGTAAATTGATTAAAATAAACAATTATTATTTGTATGTTTGAAAGCATTCTTAGTTTACAGGATTTTTCACCCCTGTCTAAAACATTTGCATAATACTTTATTACATTATATGGAATAAACCAGTTATGAATGAAAATAAAAACCCAGTTATGAATGAACATAAAATTATTTTTATACAACTATTTCAGTGTGGGACAGTTTAAAATGCATGAAGTAAAATGAAAAATTTTCAGTGGCTTGGTCAAAACACTATGCATCAGAAATCAAACCATTTTTAGTTTATGCAATAGCAATGTTGAATCTGAAGATCATTCTCATCACTTGCTTCCGTATTTTGGCCAGTTTTAGTCCATAAATAAGGGGATTTATAACTGGAGGTACAAACAAAAAATCCAATGCCATAAAATTTCTCAAACTTTGGGGAAAAGATTTGTAACCATATCGACTGTAAAACACATCAAATAACAAAGCAACAGCAATATTAAACAGAGCAAGTAGATGTGGCACACAAGTCTGCATAAATCTATATTTGCTCTCCTTTGACTTTGCACAGTTTCTAATCAAGTGAAGGTATGAATAAACAATCAATACTGCATGTCCAAAATAAACAAAAATAATTATATATCCAATCACGTTGTTCACAATTGTAGAGGAACAGGCCAGTTTAACAACTGCCCATGTTTCACAGTATAATTTTTCAATATTTGAGCCACATAGGGTTAGTCTTGATGCTAACAACACTACAATAGCCATGCAAATAATTGGTGGAAGCCAACAAAAAAGAATACATTTCACAACTTTTTGGTTGTTCATTTCAGAGTGGTACTCTAGTGGTTTACATATAGCCACATATCTGTCATATGCCATTACTGTCAGAGTTGATACATCACATAACGCATATGAATAAATAACAAATACCTGAATAAGACATCCCACATATGAGATTTCATGAAACTGGCTCAGCAAGTCATACATGAATTTAGGGTAGAAACCTGTAGTGCCATAAAGTGCATTGATACATAAATTGCACAAAAATATGTACATAGGCTCATGAAGCTGCTTATCTAAGACAATGCATAAAATAAGAATAATGTTGCACAGCAAGATAACATGATAAATCAGTGTTGTCAGTGAAAAAAAAATATATTTGTTTTCCATTGTTATATTTAATCCAGAGAGGGAAAACACTAAAATGCTGGAAACATTATCCATTCTGGATTGAATCTATAATAGGAAAAAGTAGTTAAAAGGTTTAATTAATAATTAGAGTTATATGTTGAACATATTATTTTTTACTCTTTGCCTATGAACAAAAAATCTAAAACTCTAATCAATCACAATCATCGAGATATAATGTAAAAATATTAGATAAATATAACAAATAAATAATACATTATTATTATTTTTAAAGCCTTGTTTATTTCTTTAAACTCAGATTAACAAATCTTCTTTAAACTCAGAACAAATTAATATGATTTAGAATTCAGAGGCATTTGTATTAGAAAAAGCATGCATTAAACAATTAAAAGATGAATAAATTATTGTGCCATACCATCTCATCTTTTTCTTTCAGTGATGAGATGACTGGATCATTTTATAAACATCCACCTTACTGACAACTCTCTTAAGACTTCCCACCATTGACCCCTCAAAATATTATTTATTAACAATAACAATTGATTCAATGTCCCATTTTCAAAATCTTTTTACTGCTAATACTTGTAATAATCTTTTTATCAAAAGTATTGAGACAAGCTTTATCCCTCTAACCCCCAAACTAAAATCTCCACTACCTTCAACGTTGTATACGTAGACCTCTATTCTTACTAAGAACAGAACAGTGTAATGAAACTGGCCTTATCTCCATGACCCAAAACTAACATCTCCACTATCTTCCAAGTTTAGAGACCCTCTGTTCTTAACAAGAACAGAACCTGATGACCTATTCTCTCTGACCATCTGGCCAAGGCCCTGGCTCCAGGACTTATAATAATAAGAAGACTTATAATTCTACAATATCTTCCACAAAGTTCCACATACCCTCTGTCACCAGGACAGAGCAGGATGGGCCCTCCTGCTGCTTTGGTAATTGTATATTCTTTTTACATAAGCTTCCATTATATACTGTGGCCTCATTACAGAGTATTAGAAATAATCACTGTATTAATAACTGTATACAACCCCAATTCCAATGAAGTTGAACATCAGAATACGATAATTTGCAAATCTTTTTCAACCCATATTCAATTGAATACACTACAAAGACAAGATATTTAATAAAATAAGATAAAATAAGATAAGATATTACTTTATTCATCCCTGAGGGGAAATTTCTGTGTTGAGCAGCCATACACACAATAAAAAAACACAC
>JANCOA010422880.1:0-16924 GCA_024363135.1 Leptodoras oyakawai | reverse complement strand
CTTCCCTATTTATTTCACCTCCACTCATTCTCATTGTCATCCATAAAACACATGTATATTTATTTTATTTTGTTTTAGTCATTTGCACTGCACTTTGGGCGAAACTGGGACCTTGAGACCGTAATTTCGTTCCACCCCATGTACCACACGTGACGCGAATGACAATAAAGTCTCCTTGAATCCTTGAATCCTTGAACACCACCTTCGACCAAACTAACATTCCCAGTTAACATACCATGGATCTATATTAGGCTTATTCACAGGAACCTCAGCTACAACGTCAGTATGCACAAAAAAGTCAGGGCTACACTTTAAGCCCATACACTAGACTGCAGCTTAGTCTGTCTACAACCAGGAGAAACAGGGTCATAAGGAGGTAAACCAGCTCTTATCTCAGGTTCTTCAACATCTGGAACTGCCACCGGCCCATCAGGTCTTTCTGGGCCACCTTTGGCTACTGTCAGATTAAGTGAAGGCCCCTCCATCAAGTACCCTTGATCAGGCGAGGAAACGACCCTGTTAGTAGTGTCTACCTGCTGCACTCTCAATACACCCACATCAATGAAGTGCTCCAAAACAAGGCTACAAATATCACTCCTTAACATAGAGCCCTTGACAATGAAAGACTGAAGTGTCTTGCTATCACCAATAAATAATCTTTTCTTCAACTCTCTACCCCCTCCAAACTGGAAGATTCGAAAAAAAGCCTGTTTGTCAAAAATGGCTATTTTATTGCACAACACACTAAAGGACAATACAACCACCAATTCTGCAATGGATAACTATCACTCTATTGCTTGAAATATTATAATATTATAGAAATATTATTAATTAAACATTAATTACACATATATAAATACACATAATTAATTTACATTAATTAATTACTAACCAAGGAATCAGGTTAAGCCCCCACATGTTACATTGCCCTATTTATTTTGTCTAGAGATGTTAGGAGTGGAACAACTGAGTATGTGAATCATGTGACGTTACAACAATAGATGGTAAAGAATAGTGTTAGTCAAAACTGTGCAGGTTACAAAATATATACACAATGAATGTATGAGGAAAAACAAGGTTCACCCTCAAGTTAAAATTAGAGGCTGTTATTCATTAAAATCCAAACAGATCAAGGCAAAAATTTCCTGTCTAAGGTTTCTCCTCAGGTCATGAAAATGATAAATATTATGTAAGTCCTTATCACCCAAGGTCTCAAGTCTCAAGGTACCCTGGAACAGTTCACCAGTTCCTGAAATGTGCCCTGAGGCAATTCTGTTTTGAGACGGGTAAAGGGTGGGATGAAGGGGTTCCACTGATGTTTGCTCTACGTGAAGCTGTCCAAGATTCACTGTCATTCAGTACTGCAGATCTTGTGTTTGGTCACTTGGTACGTGGCACTGGTTTTTAAATAATCTCTTATATCAAATGATGCTGTTGATCACAAACAAAAACCTGTTTTGGAGTATGTGAGCATTTTCTCAGTTTTTTAGGTGGCATAAAGTATGGGTAATTGATAAAGAGTCTTTGCAGCTTTCTCTCACCGCTTGTTTTTTCTAGCATGTATCTGGTATTCCGTATGTGGTGGAGAGAACGCTGAGTGAAACCGACTGTGTCATTAAAACCCCCGACCGCAAGAAAAGCACTCGTTTATGTCATGCTAACGTTGAAATTGTATCTTCCAGGGATGCTCTAAGTGGAGAGGTTTGATTCATCTCCAGTTGCAGTCATTGCAAGATCTCAAATTCCAGAGGTTACAGAAGATGGGAATGGTTATTTAACTTTGCATACTCCATCAGTATTCAATGCCAAACCTTCTAACTCTAAAGCTCTGTTAGACTTACCACCCCATGGTACATTCCCCTATTTTTCTGTTATGGGTGTAACAACTGAGAATGTGAAGAAATGATGTGCCCTTATGACAATACCTGGTAAAGAATAGCATCTTTACTTGTGAAAACTCAGTACCGGTTACAAAATATATATACAATGTTTGAGAAAGTATGAGAAAAACAAGGTTTGCCCTCAGGTTAAAATTAGAGGATGTTATTTACATTAAAATCAAAACTGAATGTATAGTAAGTGCCTCAACCTGTGGTCTATGGTGGATGGTGGACAGTGCCAAAGAAATGAACAAAACAAAAGTTTCTTACCAAAAACTCATAACCTATCAAAATTACAGTTGGCAGCACTGCCCCTTACCCAGTGTGTCTATACAAGGGATTCTCCTATGTGTGACAATATGTAGGCGCCAAGCTAGCTGCCCACTCAATGGTATCAGCAGGAGAGGGTGGAAGTGAAAGTACCTACACAAAGCTAGAGAGAGAAAGAAACAAAGAGCGTCTGGAGGTACAAGCCGCAGATCAAATTTTACAGGGCTATACAACAGCGACACAATTATCCCCAGACACTCCAGAACTCCAGACACGCGCATGAACAGACCAATCAACATCGCATCAAAAACTTAACAAGCGCACGTATCATGCCGACTCTCTCGCGGCGTCCTACCTCTACCTTGCCCTTTCTCTCTCTATCTCTCTCTCTTCCTTGTTCCCACTTCGCTTGTATCTGTGGGTCCCTGCCCTTTCCGATGCCAAGATGAAACGCCATAGGTCGACAGATAGATGGAAGCAGGATATCCAATGGGCAATATGCGGATGGTAACCAATCCACCATGACTGCTTCATCTGATGATGAAAATTAGGGAAAAAAGAAAGAAAGGAAAACAGAAATACATGTACATGCTAGGAGCCTGGGAAAGGCCAAACTGGGTGTGATGGTCAGGTGTCAAAATGCTTCATCATATTAGAAGTTAAATATTTTGAAGGCATACTGGTTTTGTTGCTGGCAAACACTGCTTTCGTTGTATGCATTAAGTAATATGACTGCTTTCATACTATGGATTATGTAATATGAGTAATATCCTCGCCTCACAGTTTGGTCCTGATTGGTTAATGGAAAGCATGTGAAAGGCCTGCTGAACGCTTACTGCCATTCATAAGAAATGAACACAAACACGCTTTGCTTCGCTATAGCGCCACCATGAGGCAGATTGGCCTGATTTTCTGCGCCTGAGTAGTGGGAAGGACTACTACCGGCGAAACATCCATGAACGGTGGCACCAGCTTATGACCCTGCAGCTGACCTTAGTGCACTGGTGGAGGTGCAGCAGGCAAAGATGCCACGCAGATCCAACATAATCTGTATTACAATCATATACAAAGTCTTTATTTATATTATATAAGCACCTTTCATACATAAATGCAGCTCAAAGTGCTTTACAGAGTGCTTTAAAGAAAGACAAAGAAAAGAAAAAGAAAAAAAAAACACCAACATCAATTTCATTTTTAGAAATTGTCCCAACTTTTCTGGAAACGGGGTTTGTATATATGTGCAGTGGCACTATTTCCCAGCTTGTTTAACTCTCTTTCTCTTCCTTTTTTGAAAGCCAACATGGGAATGTGTGTGAGGTACCTGTGGAGGAATGCTAATTTAAATGTACTGTATTTATTTATATTTTTATTTAGTCATGCATTTATTTATTATAGTCTGAAATTTTCCACAGGTCCTTCAAAGGTCCATGCATGCAAGCACTGAATAACTGGCAAGTTGGTTTTCATAGAATAATGGTAGCATTGGAAGTGCAGCATTATTAGAGATGCAGCTGCATCTTTTCTCATTAGGAAAAAGTGCACCTCAGCTGGCAGGCTGTTTTGCCAGCTTTTATAAGATGCACTTTTTCATTGGCAAGCAAAACTGTTCATCCACAAGTGAAAGAGATTCACTGGCAACTTTTTCCTCATGAAAGAAACAAGTCAGACCCAGCATAGGCCTAATTCATACATCCTATTACAAGAGCCAAAAATATCCATTCAGTTTATACATGTGCCTTAAACTAAAATGAATCTCATTAATGCTGGGAACATCTGGCTGAGCCCTCTGCCTGGGAGGTTTTCAACTCCCACCTCCGGGAGAACTTCTCACAGCTTCCTGGGGAAGCTGGGTACATTGAGTCCAAGTGGACCATGTTCTCAGCCTCCATTGTCGATGCGGCCGTTCAAAGCTGTGGACGTAAGGTCACCGGTGCCTGCCGTGGCGGCAACCCCCGAACCCGGTGGTGGACACCGGAAGTAAGGGATGCTGTCAAGCTGAAGAAGAAGACCTATCAGGCCATGTTGGACTCTGGATCTTCCGAGGCAGCTGACAGGCCCCGGGGGTGGATAAGAACCGCCCGGAGTACCTCAAGTCTCTAGATGTTGTTGGGCTGTCTTGGTTGACAGTTGGGGACAGTGCCCCTGGAGTGGCAGACTGGGGTGGTCGTCCCCCTGTCTAAGAAGGGGGACCGGAGAGTGTGTTCCAACTACAGGGGAATCACACATCTCAGCCTCCCTGGGAAAGTCTATACGAGGATGCCAGAGAGGAGAATTCGGCCATTAGTCAAACCTTGGATTCAGGAGGAAGATGTGGTTTTTGTCCTGGTCGAGCAACACTGGACCAACTCTATACCCTCTAGAGGGTGCTCGAGGGTTCATGGGAGTTTGCCCAACCAGTCCACATGTGTTTTGTGGATCTGGAGAAGGCATTCGACTGTGTCCCTCGGGTTATTCTGTAGTGGGTGCTCTGGGAGTACGGGGTCCGGGGCCCTTTGCTAAGGGCTGTTAGGTCTTTGTATGACCAGAGCAGGAGTTTGGTTCCCATTGCCAGCAGTAAATCGGGCCTGTTCCCTGTGCATGTTGGACTCCGACAGGGCTGCCCTTTGTCACCGGTTCTGTTCATAATCCTCACAACAGAATTTCTAGGCACAGCCAGCGGCCGGAGGGAGTCCGGTTTGGGAACCACAGGATATTGTCCCTGTTTTTTGCAGATGATGTTGTCCTGTTGGCTTCTTCGAGCCAGGACCTTCAGCAGGCACTGCAGTGGTTCGTAGCTGAGTGTGATGCGGCTGGGAAGAGAATCAGCACCTCCAAATCTGAGGCCATGGTTCTCGACTGGAAAAAAGGTGGTTTGCCCTCTCCAGATTGGTGGAGTTGTCCAGCCCCAAGGGGAGGAGTTTAAATATCTTGGGGTCCTGTTCACAAGTGACGGAAGGATGGAGCGTGAGATTGACAGGTGGATCAGTGCCGCCACCACAGTCATGCGGTTGGTGTAGGGGGGTGTAGGTGTAGGTGTTAGAAACCAGCAGGCCACACCCACTTACGTCACTCGCTCCTCCAGTCCCACTTTCTAACCTTCCACCTCTCTCCTCACTGGGTGTGGCTGTAATCACTTCCTGGTCTCTGGCTATATCTACGACTCATTTTCCTGACTGGCTTCGCGAAGTATTGCTTTGGTGTGCGTGCGTTTGTTCATCCCCTTATAGTCCTGTGCTCCTGTTTGAGTTTACTTTCTTAGTTCAGGTCTTCTTTGCCTTTCTCTTTCTTGGTTAGGAGCTTCCTTTTTTGTTGCAGTTCGTCGGGTTGGCGTGCTCGTTCGCTGGTTTATGTGTTTCTCTCTCTACCCTGTATATAGATTACTAACTCCTCACTTCTCTTTTTACGTACTAACCTTCGGTGTCCCGGACCCCTCTCTCTCCCTATATCTTTCGCTGCCTCTCTCTCTATTGCTTTTCTCCTTCACTCACTCACCCGGGCCCGCTTAGCCAGTCTCACTCTCTTCACTTCCCCGCTTCCTTGTCTCCAGAGCCCCTCCGCTCCTTACTCCTCGCTTCCTTCACTGACCAATTCCTTCCGCTCTTTTGGACAGCTTTGCTATTTCCTATTTTTCCCTCTTCCATATGCTCATTCTAGTTTTTTGGCTGGTCTGTTTGCTATGCTATCTCTCCCGGCAGAATTATAGATTTCATAATAGAATACATCGCCAAATATGGAGACGGCGGAACAAGTTTTCCAGAGGCTGCTAGAACAGTCCGAGGCGCATGGACAGCTGATCGCCGGTCTCACTCAGCAAGTGCTATGTCTCTCCACAGACCATCCTTCACCTCAACCTCAGCCTGCTACCGCTCTGGAAACCCTCATACCGTTCACCGAGCCTGAACGCTACTCAGGTAACCCGGAGCAATGTGAGGACTTCCTGCTTAAATTCACTCTCTTCCTCACAAGCAGGCCCAAGACTTCGGAGCGCAATGCCATCGCCCTCTTCATCTGTTTGTCAGACAATGCGGCTTCCTGGGCTACTGCCATCTGGAATGCCAAGGGTCCTGAGGTCCAGTCCCTCTCCTCCTTCACCCAGGCGCTCCGCAGCACCTTCTATCACCCGACAGGGTCTTACCGTGAGCTGCAACGCTTGCAAAAAGGACGGCTGTCCACCGCTGAGTACTCACTGAGGTTTCGTACCTTAGCAGCTTTCAGCGGATGGAACGAGCCTGCGCTCCTGTCCCAGTACAAGGCCGGTTCCTCTCACCCAAAGTCCAGAAGGAACTAGTGGGTTGAGCTCTTTGTCTCAATCTTTAACAGCTCATCGAACTTACCATTGAGCTCGATCATCACTGCACAACCTGAAGCCATTACAGCCGCCAAGACACCCCATCCCCCGAGACCGCCAAAGCTTCCATGGTCCCCATGGAGTTGGGACGATCTTGTCTGCTTGGGAACACCGTGAGCATATCCAGAACCACCTCTGCCTTTACTGCAGCGGAAAAGAGCATCAGATTGGAGACTGTCCCAACAGGCCTTCCCATAGAACGTGTGTGTGTGCAAACAGGTGAGCTCCATCTCTCCCATTTCCAAAAACTTGGCCAAGTTAACTGTGCAAGTGGTTCTCCAAAACTCTGACCTGTATCTCTCAGCCCTCATAGATTCTGGCTCCGAGGATGACTTCATTGACACTGACTTCATCAGAAGGCACATCTCAACCACTCTCATGGACAGACCTCGTCGCATCACGGGGGTCCCCTGGGATCCGGTCGTATTACCCGCTGCACCGTGCCCATCTCCATCCACGTGGGTTTAGTACACAGTGAACTCCTTAGTTTCTTTGTCACCACCACTCGCTCTACCCTCATCATGCTGGGATAACCCTGGTTGCAGGAGCATAACCCCCAGATTTCGTGGGAGCCCTTTAGTGTTTTGTCCTGGTCCCAACACTGTTTTCAGGCCTGTGTTAAGTTACCCACCAGGGGAATGCTGTTGGCCACCACCTCCGAGCAGGAGGAGGAGTTACCCCTAATGTCCCGGCTACATTCCGTGAGCTCGCCAAGGCCTTCAACAAACAAACAGCCAATCAACTCCCTCCGCATCGAGATTACGATTGCACCACAGAGCTCCTACCCGGCGCCCCGCTTCCCCGCGTCACGCCGTACCCTCTCTCGCTCAAGGAAACCAAGGTCATGCAGGAATATATCCAGGAAGCTCTCCAGCAAGGATTTATTCGTCCTTCCAAATCCCCTGCCAGTTCCAGCTTCTTCTTTGTGCCCAAAAAAGACGGCTCTCCAAGACCCTGCATTGACTACCACGAGCTTAATAAAATCAGTAAGAGGTATACAGCTCCGATGTGCCAAGGTGTACCAAGCTCAACCTCCGCAAAGCCTACAATCTGGTCCGGATCAAAAAGGGTGACGAGTGGAAGACGGCGTTCAGTACCACCACTGGCCACTATGAGTACCTGGTCATGCCTTTTGGTCTCACTAACGCCCCGGCAGTGTTCCAGAGCCTGGTAAATGACGTCCTCCAGGAATTCTGGGGCACCTGTGCCATTGTCTATTTGGACGTCATCCTGATCTATTCCCCTGACCTTAAAACCCATTATCAATGCTCAAGGGGTCAAGATGGACCCCGCCAAGGTGGACGCCATTTTGGAGTGGAGCACCCGCACCGTCAAGGAGCTTCAGAGCTTCCAGGGTTTTGCAAACTTCTTCCGGCATTTCATTAAGTCGTTCAGTCAGATGGCTTTGCCTCTCACAACCCTCCTCAGAGACAAACCCAAGCGTCTTGAGTGGAATGATAAGGCAGAACACGCTTTCCAGAAGCTCAAAATGGCTTTCACCAATGGCTGAGCTCCAGGGTCAGCTCTGAATAAATTTTGAGAATGGAGCCCAGATGTTGTTGTAGTGCTTGATATTATCTTTTATGGTGAATCTTTCCAGATGTGAGTGTTCAGATAGTAAATTATACGATTGTTTTATTGATATTTTTTCCAATTGAGTAAAATGATTTTTTTTGCTATTGTTATAGAGATGAGAATTAATTTTTGTAGATATTTTGATATTGGTAAAGAGGAAAGGTCACCAAGCAAGGCTATAGTGGGGGAGAGTGGAATGTTGAGATTAAGAATCTTGGAAAGCTCTCCCATAACCTCTGACCAAAACTGCCTGAAAGAGGGGCAGTTCCAGAAGGCATGATAGTGATTATGTCTATTGTGCTCAGACAGTGTGTACAAGTGTTGTGAGGCCCATTAAGTGCTTTTTAAGAGTAGTGATATGTATTCTATGTAATATTTTATATTGAATTAAATGCATGTTAGAATTGTGTGATATTGTGAATGTGCTATTACAGATTGTTTGCCAGTTATTTTCAGTTTGAATTTCTAGTTTATGGGTAGTGAAATGGTACTGGGATTATGTGAGAAAAGCTTATAAATTTGGGAGATTAATTTCTTTAAGTGAATTTATTTTCAGTATTAATAGAGGGATTGGTTCTTGGAAACTGTAAATATCAATAACTTTTTTAATAATTTTGTTAGGCTGTAAGTATTGAAATTTACAGTTGGGTGGTAGATTATATGTTTGTTTCATTTGTTTCACAGGTCGAAGGTCATGAGGGAGCCAATCTCTGAAAAGGTCCCCCAGGCTGTTTATTCCTCTCCTTTTCCATGCTGTAAAGATAATAGGTTAATTATTTGTTATGAATGGTGGTAGACTGAGTAGGAGGAGACGTAGATGCGGAACAATTAAACAGTTTTTTAGAAAATGAGTGGAACAGAGTAGGGTAAGAGCCACCAGTAATGGAGCACTGAATGCGACGACCACTGGACGAATGACGGGAGGCAGGGCAAAGGTAAGAGGGACGAACGAGACAGTGGACCTGCCTGGGGAAAGCACAATGGAACAGCAGACAGACCAGCCTAAACGAACAACCAAACCAAAACAGAAGTTCAAACAGATAAGGGAAAACTGGAGGAGAAAAGCCTGTCCAAAAAAACGGGAAATGGTTGGACAGTGAGGAAGAGAAGAAGAGCTAGCATAGAAACTAGGGAGAGCAGAGAGTAAGACAGAGAGAGAGGTGAGACTGACTATGCGGGCCCAGGTGAGCAAGAGGAGGAGAAAAGAGATAGAGAGAGAGGCAGTGAAAGACAAAGGGGAAGAGAGGGGTCCGGGACATCGATGGTTAGTAGCTAAAAAGAGCAAAGGTACAGATAGAGAAGAGGTTAGTAGACTATATAAACTATAATTGGACAAACATGAACGGGAGTACTGGCGCTGCGAAACCAAAACCCCTCGACCAGCCGACCCGACACACTTCAAATAATAAAGAAGCTCCTAACAGGGAAAGAGGGAAAGGGAAGCAAGGACTAAACTAAGAAAACAAACAACAGAAGGAGCACAAGACCTAAAGGAGACAAAACACCAGCACATGCCAAACACACTCACAAATGCACCAGAGAACAAGCACTCACCAACAAACGCACCACGGAAGGAGACGAAAACGGGAAACGAACGAGATCCTAAACTAGAGTAAAGCACAGAGAAAATAGCTTGGTAAAGAAGGCAGGGCAATAAATACTTCAAAGTCAGTCTGGAAAAATGAGCAATATAAACAGAAAAAGGAACCAGGAAGTAAGAGGTCTGCCTCTGGGACGGGGAGCAGAACCATTAGGATAGGTAAGGTGAAACTGTTCTAAGAGGGCTTTGTCTAAGATATCGCACCTCTTGGTCCAAGAATTATTCTCAGGCCCATAACCTTCCCAGGAAATAAGGTATTCTAGACCAGAGGGGGTGCGTCGGGAGTCTAAGATGTGCGATATGTTGTAGATGGGTGAATCATGAGGTGTTTGTTGCAAGATAGGTTGGTGAGGTGTGTTGTCTGTGGAGTGTAGGGTTTGAAGAGTGAAATGTGGAAGGAGGGTGAGGTGCGAAGATGTGGTGGAAGCTTGAGGGTGACGTTACATCATTGATGAGCTTGGAAATGGGGAAAGGACCAACGTATCGGGCATTAAGCTTCCTACTACCTTTCAATCTGAGGTCACGGGTAGAGAGCCACACTTTGTCCCCTATGTTGTATTTGGGACCCTCAGATCTGTGACGATCAGCATTGGACTTAGCTTTGTGATTGTTGTCATCGATTCTCCTGTGGACAGTAGCCCAGACCTCTTTGCTCCTACGGAACCATTCATCCACCACTGGGCATTAGAAGGATTGGGATCCCAAGTGGCAAAGGGTGGTAACCCAGAAAGCACTCGAATGGGGTGAGTCCCGTGGCACTGCTGACAAGGGAGTTCTGGGCGATCTCGGCCCATGGGAGGTAAGTACCAGTCGTTCTGGTTCCTTTGGCAATAGGACCTTTAAAACTTGCTGAGTTCCTGATTCACCTTCTCACACTGGCCATTGGATTCAGGGTGGTAACCGGAAGTAAGACTAATGGATGCCCCCAATTTCTTAAAGAAAGCCTCCCAGACAGTGGAGGTGAACTGAGGCCCTCTATCGGACACAAAATCCTCTGGGAGACCGTAGTGGTGAAAAACCTCGTGGAACAGTAAGTCAGCCGTTTTGAAGGCGGAGGGAAGAGCAGGTAGTGCCAGAAACTTAGTATACACAATAGTGAGGACAGTGGTATTTCCTTCGGACAGTGGGAGGTCGGAGACGAAATCAATGGCGATGTGACTCCATGGACGGTTGGGCACACGAAGCGGAAGGAGTTTGCCAGCGGGCAATTTGCGAGGGGTTTTAGAAGCAGCATAGGTGACGCAAGAGGCGATGATTTCATTAATGTCCCTCCTTATAGTAGGCGACCAATATTTGCCCTTCAGCTTTTCTGTGGTCCTTTTCTCTCCTGGGTGTCCAGTAGCGGGGTTGGTATGTATCGACTGTTGAGGAAAAATATCCGTACTCCTTTGATTACCGTGGGTAAAGAAAGAGACACGCAGGCAGATGCAGTCAAAGTTTAAGAGCTTTACTTCTGCAGAGGAGAGTATCATACAGACAATCTCAAAATAACAACAGGTTACATGATGCTTATATAGGCAGGGACTTTCCTACAGTCTTGCGCAAACCCAGACATGTAGTTTCGAAAACATCTCCATAACATAATGGTTTCCTCCTTTGTCCATGGTGGATGTTTCCATCTATGGTACGCCATTAGTTCTAGACTTCATTCTGACAGGAGATGTTTTCTATCATCAGTTCAAGGCCAGTGAGTCCGCTGTGGTAAGATATATGCTGGTTACTTGGGAATACAGTGTCAAAATGTGCTTCTACAATTTGGATACTTGTTATATTCTGTGAGAAACATGCTTATATAACTATCACAGGGTCGTGCTATCCCTGGGCTGTGCATTCCTGCATGTGTACTAATGAGAGAGAAGGTTTTTCTATTACATTGACATAATGAGGTCTTCGGTGAACCTGTCTGGCACGTAGATTCTACCTTGTGGTATCTGTAGATCACTGGGTGGTGGATCACTGGCATTGGCCTTTTGGATCAGATCATCAATCTCCCAGGAAAGGGCTTTGCAAAATACCTGAGGAGGTAGGATGCTTTTAACCGGAAGGGTGGTCACATCAGGACTGTCGAAGATTTGTGAAAGGGTGTCATCTTTGACGTTCTCCCTTCCGGGTCTGTAGGTGACCAAGAAGTCGAAGCGATTAGTCGCAGCAGATAGCTTACGCGAAAGGTAGGCGATGGGGTGGAGCCTGGGCAGATTACCCTGGCCCTGAGAAAGTACGTCACGCACTCCAACCGAGGAGGCATTGACCTCGACCTGGAACTTCAACTCGGGATCCGGGTGAGCCAAGACGGGTGCAGTAGTGAACGCCAACTTGAGTTTGTTAAAAGCGTCTTCAGCCTTGTCGTTCCACATCAGTATTTTAGGTTTGTCCTTCAGAAGGGACGTGAGAGGCAAAGCCACTTGACTGAACGACCTAATGAATCGCCGGAAGAAGTTGGCAAACCCCAGAAAGCTCTGTAGCTCCTTGACGGTGCGAGGGGTGCTCCATTTCAAGATGGCATCTACCTTCACGGGGTCCATCTTGACCCCTTTATCGTCGATAATGTATCCGAGGAAGGAGATGGAACTTGCACTTTTCGGCTTTGATTTACAGTCCATTTTGCATTAACATCTTGATGACAGCTTTGGAAAGTGGCTTTGGACAGTATTAGAGATGTGGTGTAGGAGCCATGAAAAATTGTATTGTGTACAGTATAGTGTAATATTTTAGCCTATATTTGTGTTATTTTGGTTAGTTATATTTTGTTATTATTTTTGTTTTTGTTTATTTTGATAATATTATAAGTGGGTCAACGGAAATATGGGCCGTACCATTTTATTAATATATTCACCTGGGCACGGCAAGGTGGGCGTCTAGAACAAAGAGAGAGGGTGAGTGAGTGGGACGCCGTATTTTTTGTTGACCGCTGTTTTTGCTTTGAATCGCTGTGATTTATGATTTTACAAATTTTTTTGAACACGTTATAAAAGGTTGTTTTTTTCTTCTTTAATAAAATCTTTAATACGCAGTTTTGGGGCTCACTGAATATTTTGTTAGACAGCGCGTCAGACAATAGCAGAGACCCGGCGCTCAGCCTCTCATCGACTGTTTGGATTTTTAGTCGCTACATTTTTGTCAACAAAAAAGTGCATTAAGGAATTAACACACATTGCAGCGGACTCAAGGATCAAATGGAGAGGCAACTCATTGGAAATAAGTGACGGAGGAAGCGTTGGATCTCATCTTTACCGCCTCGGAGGAAGCCGTAGAGGCCAGGTATGCTCACCGGTGTATGTGTGTAAAGCTGTGTATTAATGGAAGGAATGCGGCTTGCATGTTCTCGGCTCTGTGTCCACTGGGGACAGTTGTTTGGTTGAGCGCTGGATGGGGGAGTTGGTCATGCCGATTGCTGGTGTTGATTGTGTGGATTTGGTGCTGTCATATTTCCCTGCTGCCACATGAGGAATCTAGGCTGCTTCTCTTTGAAATTGCCGCTACGATGCTGATGTGTATGTGATGTTGTCCTGAGGAATTTCCCTTACGGTCCGTGGAAGTGTGTGGATGTATGAATGTATTGACCAGGAGCTGGGAAAACAAATAAACATGCAAAATGAGTCAAATAAGCGATGTTGTTTCGAGTTCAGAAATGGAGAGTGGAAAAAGGGAATCTAAGCTCACTGCAAAGGCTAAGGAGAATAAAATCGAAAAGCTTCAACGGGAAAGGAAAGCGAGTGTGAATAAATTTAAATGGCTTATACCACAAATTAAATCATGTAAATCCTCATGACAGTGTGTCAAATGGGGGAGCAGAGTGTCTAAGTTACAACACTTGGCTACAGGATCAAAATCAGTGGCTTCCAGTGTTTCTTCTGCACGTCTCAGAGCAGAGACTGATTTGGCAGCTTTGAAGATGAGACAAAGATTACTAAAGGACAAACATCAACTGGAAGAAGAGGAGGAAAGGAACAGCTCAAACTGGATCAGGAAATTGCAGCTAACATGGCTAAACTGAGTGTGCTTTCATCTCGGAGTGTCTTAAGTGGGAAAACTTCTGTAACAAAGCACTCGGTTGGAATGAAAAAGGACAATGAAAAGTGCACACCCTCAATGCTAAAGCAAAGTCATTTGTATCACAAAAGGCACAACAAGAAATCAAAAATATCCATCTGGATGCAGGAACAAGACCTAAATACATCTCAGATAATTTATTCAGAATCTATGGCATCTACCTCTTATGAACCTGTTCTATACATGGGTAATCACGGTCCTCAAGAAAAGACGCAAGTGCAAGGTGGGATTGCCTTGAATGCAAATATTGGTCCAAATGAAGATAAAAAAAAATATGTTTAACATTATGACTAAACAGAATGAAATAACAACACTGTTGATACAGCAGCAATGCCTTTCAACTTTACCTAAGAAGGAGATGCCAATTTTTGATGGCAATCCATTAAAATATCATGCATTTGACAAAGCCTTTGAGAACAGCGTGGAGAGGAATACTGCAAATCACAGTGACTGACTGTATTTCCTGGAACAGCACACAAGGGGTAACCCTAAAGAACTGATAAGGAGCTGTCAGCACCTGGAGCCTGAGAGAGGATATGCAAAGGCAAAAGCTTTATTGCAGGAGCAATTTGGTAATGAGATGAAGATTGCATCTGCATATATGGAAAGAGCTCTGTCATGGCCATCAATCAAAAATGAGGATGTAAAAGCTCTTCAGGATTATAGCCTTTTCCTCAGAGGTTGCTGCTATGTTATGGAAGAAGTGCAATATCTGCACGAACTGGACCTGCCAACTAACATGATAAATATCATCAGAAAGTTGCCCTATAAGTTCAGGGACAAGTGGCGATCTGCAGCCTGTGAACTACAGGAAAGTTGTGGCCGGAGAGCTACATTCAGTGACATCACCACCTTCATTGAGAGACAAGTGCGGATTCTGACGGACCCAGTGTTTGGAAATATACAGGACGCTCCATCACTGGCAAGTGTGAACAAACCTAATCCACAACCTCGTTCTGGAATTAAAGGAACCAGCTTCGACACCACTATAGCCCCAGTGATAAACAAAATTCAGCCTGGAAGGGAACATGTTGAGTCTGCAAGGAGGACGTGCATATGCTGTGGAGGAGAACATGTATTGGATTTGTGTCCACAGTTGGGGAAGAAGACACAAAAAGAGAAAATAGGATTCTTGAGAGAAAATGGGGTCCGTTTCGGCTGTTTGTGTATTGGACACATCAGCAAGGTTTGCGGAAAACGGATTTCCTGTTCAAAATGTGGTCTTAAACAACCAACAATCCTTCACATCCCTCAAAAGGAAAAGAACAAAGATTTCGATCAGGCTGGAAAGAAATCTGTGGTTTCAGTGGACAGCTCTCTGATGTCAAGTGGGCTTACAGGTGCTGGTGATCATGACTGTAAACTTCCCATAGTTCCAGTGCAGGTTAATGTAAACTTCAGTTGCTCAACAGTCTGGGGACTCTGTCATTGTCATTGACATTGTCGTATTTTGGGCTTCATAATGCGCCACACATTTTCAATGGGAGACAGGTCTGGACTGCACTCTTTTACTACTAAGCCACACTGTTGTAACACGTGCAGAATGTGGCTTGGCATTGTCTTGCTGAAATAAGCAGGGATGTCCCTGAAAAAGATGTTGCGTGGATGGCAATATGTTGCTCCAAAACCTGTATGTACAGTTGTGTTCAAAATTATTCAACCCCCAATGTTGTTGTTATGAATAGGATGGAGCAGAGCAGGAGGAGACGCTGATGCAGGAACAAAATCCAAAGTTTATTTAGAAATAGTGGCAAACAGGAATGAGAGTGAGTAAATGCAAGGGGCAGACACACTGGAGAGGTGGCGCTGTGAGTAAGTCCCAGGAGGCGAGACTGGAGACGGGACGACGACAGGGGAAGCGGGCGTCGTACGGGATCTGCAGGGAGATAGAGCACAGCCCAGAGACCAGCCAAAAAACAATAAAACTGGGATAAGCGTAGGGGAAACAGGAAGGAGAGAGGACAGGAACAGCCATCCGGGAGCGAGGAGAAGATCGGACGGGGAAGGAACCACAGAGGCCGAAGCGGAAGGGCTCCGGAATCAGACAGAGGGGAAAGTGAGGAAGTGAAAAGGACATGATTTCCAAAAATGTGGACTTGTCAGATCACAGTACACTTTCCCACTTTGTGTCAGTCCATCACAGATGAGCTTTGGCCCAGAGAAGCCAGTGGTGTTTTTGTGTGTTGTTGATATATGACTTTTGCTTGTTTGCTTGCTTGCACTTGTACATGGAGCAACAAAGCATGTTCACTGACAAAGATTTTCTGAAGTGTTCATGAGCCCATGTGGTAATATCCGTTACAGAATGATGTCGGTTTTTAATGCAGTGCGGTCTGAGGGATCGAAGGTCACAGGCATTCAATGTTGGTTTTTGGCCTTGCCACTTACTTGCAGAGACTTCACCAGATTCAAAATGAGTGACTATTTGCAAAAAACAATAACATTTATCTGTTTGAACATTACATATCTTGTCTTTGTAGTGTATTCAATTGAATATGGGTTCAAAAGGATTTGCAAATCATTGTATTCTGTTTTTATTCATGTTTTACACAATGTCCCAACTTCATTGGAATTGGGGTTGTACATCTGCCCTTACTCACTATTAGTTTCTGGTTACATATAACTGGATATGTATCATTTGTTGACTGTTTTCTACAGATGTGATAATGTTAGAAGAAAGTAGAAAAGGAGGAGAATTTGAATTAGTGTAGATTTTCCATATATATTGTGGTGACTGCCACTGAGGCTGGAGGCAGCTGGCTGCTGTGAGGCAGTTAAGAAGTTGTCGTGGGCCTTTCCCAGCATGCATTATGAGCAGCGTGTTTTCTAGCCTACCGTGAATGTGATTTGTGTTGCTGTATGTCACCCTCTCCCCCTTTTCCCCAATTAGTTAATCTCTGTTTCTATATCTGTTCTATAGTAAAATTACTCGATGCTGATGACCACAGTTACCAGACACAGGACAAGGAAGAACAAACAGGAATCGTCACCCACTTCATCTTTATATTAATGGGTCATTGACAAAATAGGCTTTAGGAAATCATTTTTTAAAAATATTGTTTAAAAGTTGATATAATACATTAATTGAGGTTAGGAGAATGTATTTTGCCATATGTATTGCACAACATATAAAAGGTTTTACCAAATTTTTTTCACTGTATTTTAACTTCACCACCCAAAAAATGTCAGGTGGTGCAACCAAAGATATATTTTTTAGAAAAT
>JANCOA010332847.1:0-17560 GCA_024363135.1 Leptodoras oyakawai | reverse complement strand
TTGCCGGCTGGGCACCGGCTCCCCCGTGACCCCGTGACTGGGAATAAGCGGTACAGATAATGACTGACTGACTGACTGATGATTTGCAAATCCTTTTCAACGCATATTCAGTTGAATACACTACAAAGACAAAGATATTTAATGTTCAAACGGATAAACTTTATTGTTTTTTTTTGCAAATATTCACTGCAACACGTTCCAAAACAGTTGGCACAGGGGCAACAAAAGACTGGGAAAGCACCTGTTTGGAACATTTCACAGGTGAACAGGTTAATTGGAAACAGGTGAGCGGCATGATTGGGTATAAAGGGAGCATCCCCGAAAGGCTCAGTCGTTCACAAGCAAGGATGCAGTAAGGTTCACCACTTTGTCAACAAATACGTGAGCAAATAGTCCAACCGTTTAAGAACATTGTATCCCAACATACAATTGCAAGGAATGTAGGGATTTCATCATCTACAGCCCATAACATCGTCAAAAGATTCTGAGAATCTGGAGAAATCTCTGCAAGTAAGCGGCAAGGCCAAAAACCAATATTGAATTCCTGTGACCTGCGATCCCTCAGACGGCACTGCACTAAAAACAGGCATCATTCTGTAAGGGATATTACCACATGGGCTCAGGAACACTTCAGAAAACCATTGTCAGTGAATACAGTTTGTTGCTCCATCTACAAGTACAAGTTAAAACTCTACCATGCAAAGCGAAAGCCATACATCAACAACACCCAGAAACACTGCTGGCCTCTCTGGGTCCAAGCTCATCTGAGATGGACTGACAATAGAAGTGGAAAAGTGGCGAGTCCACATTTCAAATTGTTTTTGGAAATCATGGATGTCGTGTCCTCCAGGCCAAAGAGGAAAAGGACTGTCCAGATTGTTATCAGCACAAAGTTCACAAGGCAGCATCTCTGATGGTATGGGGGTGTGTTAGTGCCCATGGAATGGTAGACTTACACATCTGTGAAGGAACCATTAATACTGAAAGGTACATACAGGTTTTGGAGCAACATATGCTGCAATCCAAGCAACGTCTTTTTCAGGAACATCCCTGCCTATTTCAGCAAGACAATTCCAAGCCACATTCTGCACGTTACAACAGCGTGGCTTTGTAGTAAAAGAGTCCAGGTACTAGACTGGCCTGCCTGCAGTCCAGACCTGTCTCCCATTGAAAATGTGTGGCGCATTATGAAGCGCAAAATTTGACAAAGGAGACCCAGAACTGTTGAGCAACTGAAGTTGTACATCAAGCAAGAATGGGAAAGAATACCATAAAATAAAAAGAATACCACAAAGGTTCAACAATTACGTTTACATTTTTACATTTATGGCATTTTGGCAGACACCCTTATCCAGAGCGACTTACATCTTATTTACACAACTGAGCAGTTGAGGGTTAAGGGCCTTGCTCAGGGGCCCAGCAGTGACAGCTTGACTGTGGTGGGATTCAAATTCACGACCTTTGTCCAACTTCTTATCCACTGAGCTACACTGCCCCTAACACACACACTGTCCTCAGTTCCCAAACGCTTATTGAGTATTGTTAAGAGGAAAGGTAATGTGACACAGTGGCAAAAATGCCCCTGTCCCAACTGTTTTGGAACGTGCAGGCATCAAATTCAAAATCAGTGAATATTTACAAAAAAACGATACATTTTGAAAATTAATATCTTGTCTTTGTAGTGTATTCAATTGAATATGGATTGAAAAGGTTTTTGCAAATCATCATATTCTGTTTTTATTTATGTTTTACACAACGTCCCAACTTCATTGGAATTGGGGTTTTATATATGTATATATGTATGTATGTACTGTATGTATGTACACATACACACAGAATACAGAAAACATCACACAGGCTATATATAGACACACACATTACATCACACAGTCTACATACATACAGATTACATCACAGAGGCTACATACACACAGCATACATCACGCACAAACACATTAGCTTGTTCACATGTCATAACATGCTCCCTCTATTGATGCCTGTCTCTTCTGGTTCATCCACATTATGGCATTAAGGCAGGCTATGCCGTTCATGGGTCCTCTAGCTGCTACGAGAGACTTGGCATGGGGCTTCTCTACCGACAGCATCTTCAACATCTTGCTGTTGCCTTTAAATGGACTTAGCATGAAATACTGTGAGCATCAGGATCAGATCAGAGCAGGACTAGATGCTGCTAGTTCTCTCCTACCCCCTTTGCTCTACATGAGAGTAGTATTCTTTGTGCACCGGTGATAACACATCAACTAACTTGACCTGACATTCTACATTTTTGTTGGCAGGATTCTGTTTTTCTTGCTTTTTTTCTATTTTATGCACGTGCACAGATGTATGCGAAATACAGATACTTGTATTATATTGCATGTTTGCACATATAATTATATGCATTGCAAACCTTCAGGAAAACAATTCTGAATGTTCTGCAGTGCTCATTTGCTCGTGTGTAATGTATTGCATGTGGCCACGACAAGGTACAGGAGAAAAAAATAACAGAGATAAAAAAAGATATGCCAGATGAATGCAGATCAGTGTAATTAACCTCCTATAAAATAGGCAGGTGAAAAATAAAATAAATCTGAGGCTTATCAGAGAAAACTGACAAAACAGACAGCAGTGAGCGGCTGAGTAACTGTTGGCCTAGCAACCGTCAGAGCCAGTCATTGCCACCCTGCTGTACAATGATCGATTTTCTTTAATTTTCTGCCGCATCCTCCAAGAGACAGTGAGAGAGAGTGTGTGTGTGAGAGAGAGAGAGGTAGAAAAAAAAGAAATAAATATGGGAGGAGAGGCTATCTGTAACCCATCGCTTCATCTTACTATGTGCTGTTCTACTCCTGTCTATTAAATTTACTGGTGAGGAGCAAGACATTAACCAAAAAAAGTGCTACAGATAATGTGGACATTTTCATGCATAATCTGTAATATGAGAAATGTATTAATAGGGAAATTATTGTGCATTCAATTATTTTGGAATAGCTGGCAGAGATGTTTTGATTTGGCAGTTTGCTGATAGTGCTGTCGCAGCGGGGAGCTTCTTGAGTGATGAATAACTTAATCTGCTAATCTGCAAATGGGCAGCGATCAACAGGCCCGTTGCCGAGCGCCCAATCAAATTAAAGTACCGGAGGATGACAGACGAGAGTGGGAGAGACGCGGAAATAAGAGATAGATAAACAAATAGAATCATAAAGCAGACGGTTTTAAAACGACATAATTCCAACGCCTTCATTAGATCCAGAGAGCAAAATAAAACAATGAGAGATAAAGTGGCAGGGACATTACCTTTAATGTGTGTGTGTCGTGTGGCGCGTTTAATGAGCTGGCAGGGCTGCTTTAAATAGGCTTTTATGCGTGACTCGGGAAGAAATCAACATTGGAGCTTTAATCAATCTCAGAAAAGCCTGTAAGCTGCAGAGAACACAGAATAACAGATACCTGTCAGAGGGATGGGGTACTAACAAGTGACTGTGTGTGTGTGTGTGTGTGTGTGTGTGTGTGTGTGTGTGTGTGTGTGTGTGTGTGTGTGTGTGTGTGTGTGTGTGTGCATGTCTGCATTCTTGCACACATTGTTCTTCTTATATTGATAGTGAAATGTGAGTATTCACACTCATGGTGCCACCCTGTGCTAGGGTAGAAGAATAAATCAATGAATACATAAATAAATAAAATAACTCCAATATTACCTCTCTTTGTTTAAGGGTGCAGTTAAGGTTAGATGGGTATGGGTGAATGTTTTACCATTCAACTATTAAATAACAGCAACAAAAGTGTGTGTGTGTGTATGTATGTGTTTGAACCACTGTATTAATCTAGAGGTATACCATCATTGTCTTTATTCTGCATGCCTACTTTCTTTTCCAATGAGTCTATTGTTCATGCAAAAAAATGGAATTAGATGTATTTTTCCCTCTTGCAGGTGCAGCTCTCTTGCTCTCTCTCTCTCTCTCTCTCTCTCTCTCTCTCTCTCTCTCTGTGTGTGTGTGTGTGTGTGTGTGTGTGTGTATATATAACATGTCTCATCCTCTCTGATCTGGCCCAGCCTGAAGTTAATCTCGCTCAGGTTGTGTGTGAGGCTGCATGCCTGAAAGCTCGGGATCACCTGCACTCTGCTCACTGTAACAAGGTGCAATTGTTCTGAGCGGAAGCAGCTCGCAGTACAGACCTCCAGAGCACCTCGGGCCAAAACCCTGGAATGTTCTCCATTGCATAAGAAAGATGTCAAGACATCCTGATATTTCTTGCCTTCTGTGCATTTTTGGCTTTTTCTTTTCTGTTGTTTTTCCTTGAAAGTTGTTATTATTATTATTAAAAGTAGTATTTACATTGCACTTGTCATTTTATGTGCAAAAATGGTGTATTAAAATTACTTGAATTGCTAATGAGTTTGTCTCCAAATATTTAAAGGCATATTGTGGATTTTATTTTTTATTGACACCATGAATGAATTGGCCATAAAAATACAAAACTGTCACTTAAAGTGCACTAAACGCCACTTCCTATAATGAGGTGACTGATGAAATTTATCTGTATTTTATCTCTATAGAAGCGTTCAAAAGCACGGTGGAGTGCTTTGGAAAACTAGACATCGTCATCAACAATGCTGGAATCAATAACGAGAAGAACTGGGAGAAGACCATCGAGGTGAACCTGGTGAGGACACACCCTTTAGCCTGATTTGGATCTGCACTCATCTACAGATCATACAGTGCAGCGCTGATGACAACACACACACACACACACACACACACACTGCTTCAGGGCACGAAAGCCGGCACCTGCCATCTCGGATTATAGATAAATTACAGTCACAGAGCAAACAAAACAGACCTGTGTATCCATACTCCGATGTCACAGCAGTATAAATGAAATGAAAATGATTTGATGGAAAACTCAACAAAGTGTTCCAACCTTTCTGGAAACGGGGTATGTACAATAACTATCACAAACAATGCCAAATTCTCTAATCGGATCGGTCATCTCAAATTTCTGTAAGATGCGCCATATTGTCTGGTTATGAACAGATTTAAGAAACAAGGGTGCGTCGGCTCGTAGACTTTTTCTGAAGGAGTCTCCAGTATCAGTGCTTGGTCACTGTAAACAGACTAAAACTTACTTTCTTTAGTGCGTAAAAAAGTAGTAATCAGCTAACAGGAGACGTGATATACAGCATGTCACTGACTTTTCCTATAACAGCAAACCCCCCGGGGGTCTTTACAAAAGCTCTATAATAGACCATCACCCCTGCATGTCCTCACATGAAGTCTGTTTTTTAGACAGCTGGCTTTAAAAGTTCCTTATTTTAATCAGCGGTGCAGAACAGACCTCATGTCATGTCAAATACATAAATAATCATAATCACACGTATGTGCATATTGGACATGTTACTCCGAACTCTTTCGCGGTTATAATCGGCTCTACGTTTATACTCTGGGAAGGCTTTCCGGTAGAGTTTGGAGTGTGGCTGTGAGGGTTTGTGTTCATTCAGATACAAGAGCATTAGTGAGCTTGGGTACTGATGTGGGGATGACGAGGAGGCTCCAGTTCTAGTTCATAACAAAGGTGTTCAGAGGGGTTGAGGTCAGGGATCTGTGCAGGACGCTCCCGTTCTTCCGCTCGAACCTTAACACACAGCATGTCTTCATAGAGTTGATGTTGTGCACAGGGGCACTGTCATGCTGGAACATGCTGCAACCTGTTAGTTGGAAAGCAGTGAAGTTGTAATGTTACAGTACACTGAGACGTCCTGTATAATTGTGTGCTTCAGGCTTTGTATATAATATATGGGTGTGAAGGTCAGGTGTCCGTATACTTTGGCCCACACCGCTTACACAGGGACTTGTACAACAGACAAACCTCTCTTCTGCGGTCTCAGTGAAAGCCTGTAACTTTATGTTCCGACATGTTCGGGACGGACGCGTTGATGTTTCGCGATTTCTCCTGAACAAAGTGCATTTTTTTATCCCGAGAGAGAAAAAATGACAAGCTTAATACGGGAATGGCTGTTTATAGCTGCTATAAAGTAACACAAGAACTAGCTTTCAATCTTCAATAAATAAAACTATAAATAGAAATCGTTGACTGTTATAAGAGGAATAAAACTCTTTGTGCTGTTTGTAGCCTCCGCTGTTGATTACGTTCCTGTAACTGCACAACACTGTGTTGTTATTCCTGATTTATTTCCTACCTATAGAGCAGCGAATAAGCTTGAATGTGCTTCAGGATAAACTGTAGGTTCTGCAAGAGAACCCCTCTCTGTTCATATTCCTGACACAAATCCACTGAGACGGTACAGTGTGCTGTGCTTTTATCCAAACAGAATATTTCTGAGTGAGATGTTTCTGAGCCAGTATTTGACTTGGCATGTCACTGAACATTATCTTCCAACAGTGTGATGAAATCTTTAGCTAAATACAGTAAGTGTTAATCATTTCTTAATGACAAGCCGAAGTGCAGGAGGAGTTCAGTTTTAACTCGTTTTATTTCATGTTTAATATTAAAGTCTGTGGAATGGGGAAAAAAACAAGGTGACAACGTGAGTGTTTATGTGTTTTTTTCAGACCTCTGTTATTAAAGGCACGTACTTTGCTCTGGAGCACATGAGCAAGGAGTATGGCAAGGAGGGAGGGGTGGTCATTAATGTCTCCTCCATGGCAGGTAACGTCCTCTCAGCAACCTGACACATGCCTTTTTGATTTATGAGATAACGACATGTCATGTATAATTTACTAAGAGCAGATTTGTTTCAATTCAGTTGAGCTTCTTTTCTCACTCACTATTTTCCAGTGATGTTCAAAAATAAGAACTCCAGCATTGAATCTGTGGCGATGTTGGACTTAACAATTTATCTGGACTTAAAGTCCCAGAATGCAGCGTGGCTGTACAACACTTTTTAGAGTGAAAATACTAAAATCATACTAAAAAATCATATCTTGGACTGAATGGCAATGCACAATAAATATCTCGAGGGTGGCCCGGTGGCTCACACTGTCGCCTTACAGCGAGAAGGTCCTGGGTTCGATCCACAGTGTCTGCCATTGGGGGAATTCCGGTTTCCTCCCACAGTCCAAAGACATGAAGTAGGTGAACTGGAGATACAAAACTGGCCTTAACCGCGTTTAACGTCAAGTGTGTGCTGATGAAATGTGTGTAGCGATGTAGCCTTATTCCTTTCCTGAATAGTAGCATTAAATCTATAAACCTATAAATGTCTTATAGTTTTAACTACAGTTGTGTTTTCAATTCAAATTTTTCAATGCAGATACTGTGTAATGAATATCTGTCACGGTGAGACTACAGCACATTGAGCGCTGTGTGTAAACGCTTCACACTGGAGTTGCTTCCTCCATTCCTTGCATGGAATATCCTTACTGCAACTGCTGCGTTTTCCTTTGTCCTTATCTTGTACAGCGAAGCTAAGACAAACTTTCGAAGGTTTGCCGCGCTCAGACATGGTTTGCGTAGCAGACCATCGGTCCGCGTAGCAGGTCCTGGCAGATAAGTGCAACATGGTATGGACTGTAAAACACTCAGTGCCGTTCAGACAGGAGGAACTAACATATGCAAAAGTTGACAGAACTGATAAACAGAATCGGAATGCACACGGCACACGGCTTATCAAATCCACGCAGACCGAGAAGGAGGGGGGGGGGCTTGAGTGAGGAAGAATGTAAACACTGGCAAGAAAAAACATGTTATGTAACGCAACATTAAATTATAAAAAAAATATAAAAATCAGTATTGTCTCATCCTGGAAGTCATTCAGAGAATATATTGATATAAAAAGTTGATATAGTCACCAGTCATAACATGATGTAGAATGTATAGAATCGATAGAATAGAATGTATAGATGAGGAAGTGAGAGAGCTGAGCAGGATAAAGTGCTGCTGCATCGCTTTCAATACGCAGACAGACTAAATCTCATAAAACTGCACCACTTTAGGACAACATTGTGGGTCATTTGAGAAATTCAGAATTGTATTATTATTAAATATCACATGTTGATGGGAAAGATGTATGTGAAGGTTTTCCCCCATAGTGCACTCATTACACTGGACCTTGCACCGCACACTTCCCTGCTAGTCTAAAGGTAACGTCTGTACATGAGCTCAGCAGACAAAGACAGGAAATATTCCCTGAGGCTTGTCGAGCATCAGCTCTGAATGTATTGACAGACGATTAGGGCGAGTAATTCTTTACACTACCGGAAAACAAAGATGTTGATTTTGCACTTTGCTTATTGCGCATTGGCTGCTTAGTCGCTTTGGCTTTAAGCATGACTCACACTCACACTCACACACACACACACACACACACACACATCAAACACATCATGTTTGCTCATTGCGGTGACGGCTAAACAAATAAACCATGCTTTCAGTCTTATTAAGGACAGATGTACTTGGTAGGTTGTGTATAGGTGCTTTGTTATCTAGTTTAGAAGCCGACCTGGAGACAATGAGCATCGCTTCTTTTAACGTGTACGGAGAGATATAATGCTGAATCAACAAGAGAGAACCAGCCAAGGGTATGAGGTGAAAGTGAATCCTTGTAAGTGATATTTTAAATAAAGCTCCATAGAAAAAGAAATCCTGATGACACCCTAAAATGCTCCGACGTGAAAATCCAAACCTCTGAAACGCTGTGACCCATCTCACAAGCTCCGACTATTAAACAGAAATCCCAAAATGCAGAAAATCCCAAAACCGGGTTAACTTGCCATTCTCACAGCAAAAACGGTTCTAGAAGTGTAGAAACATAGATGTGTACCGCTTTATCTACAGTATATGCGTGCCTGCACAGTCTGTTGAGCTATGTATTTTTGCACAGGCTCCAGTACCAGTTTTTGTGGTACTTTCTGGAACAGTCTGTCCAGTCTAGGGCTCCACGATGAAATCAATCTAAAGCATGGCCTTAATGTACATATTCATTATTAATTAATTCACATGGAAATGTTACTGAAACGTTTCTGTTAATAAACTTAGATTTCCACAATGTCAGAAATTGTTGCAGAAATATTGTCAGAACGTTCAGCTATAACGTTTATCATAATGCTGAGAAAGGTTCAAGCCAAAAAAGTTTCAGCAGATGCTTTTATTATGAGAAATTTAAAAGAAATAATAAATCAGTTCCATTTATCTGACACCCAATACGTTTTTTTTGTTATTTGTACAAATTGCAGCACTGACACTGTCCCACTGACCTTTCCATATACTGACTCAGCCAAGTCCAACATTCCCTTTTAGACCTCCAGTAAAAAAAACAAATAGAGTTTTTAAAAGCTAATTTCCTTAGGAAGCTGCACACGGGGAATTACCATATACTGGGGACACTGTTTAAGAAAAAGGCACACCATATATGGACTTCCTTTAGTTTATTCCTGTTTACTGCACTGTTGTCTTTTCTGTAGAAACGCTTTTTGTCCGAAAAGTTAAAAGTACCTAAAAACAACAGGGTGCCTAAGACTGTAGATGTCCGACTTGGTGTATTTCAGCAGTATTTCATCTCCTGAGGCGGTGAGTCAGAGCTGAAACGTGATCCGAACGTCCCTCTGAACTCTCAGAGCCTCGGATCTGACAGACCAGCGCTGTTGGGATGGAGAGAAGCTGATCCAGCAGGACGATATGGAGCAGGATGTTCGCTATGGCACTTACAGATTGTTATGTGTGCTGAGCTGATAGCTGTGCTAGTTGTTCAACAAACACAGCCCAGCTAATATTATAATGATAGCAAGTGTGCAACAGTTACAGACAGCAGGAACTCTTGACCGGACGCTGGGCAATCTTTCCTAAAAAAGTAAACTGAGGAAAATACAGAACAGTGTGAGAGAAAAAACACTGTGATCGAACTCTAATGCTAGCACGACACATCACATTGTGACCTCGCATCAAAACGCCTTCAAATCCTTTGATGTTGTGTGATGAGCGAACATGGTGCCTCAAAGTCTTTGTATTTTCACATACAGACTTATTTTCCAAACGTTCACGTGACATTAACTCGTCATATGAACGTTGGAATTAAATGACACCACTTTGTGCTTTTTAGCCTGGTTCATTTGCGCAGGAATGCACACTGGAGCTTTCTCTGCCGTTTGCATGTTAATCTTTATAATTAGCATGTGATCCTCAACAGCATTTCAGATTTACAATTAGAGTTTTAACTTCTTTCATTGACGTTTTCACCTTAGTTAGCAATTTCTAACATTACCCATAATGCCATTCGACTACCTGCTGATAGTGCTGGACAAAGAACCTCAGGAGTTGAACCTCAGCACTGCGAACAACATCAAGCTGCGCACTATAGAATAGAAGTTGGACAATTCCCATTTACAACTCGTTTATTGAGACATAAGACAGAAGTGCTAATAAACAGCTTTCACTAGTTCTGATGGACAGAGCAGCCATCTTGGATTTTAAACTTGGGCTTGCTGAGGTTCCTCTGCCTTTCTGAGTCAGAAATCCGACTTCAGGTAGCATTTTGGACAACATTTCATGGTCAAATCTAATGCACCGTTGATAACCTTTATTTCGTCTGTAAGAAGAAGAAGAAGGACGAAGAAGAGAGCAACGCTGCAGCGGCACTTTAGTCTGTCCAGCTCTCTCACTCCCTCATCTGTACGCACTGCTGGAACAGATCAGCTTCTAAAGCTTTAACATTCACATACATCACGCCTGTCATCTCCTAGATCACTAACTAGCCGAGCCATGCGTGTGCTGAAACTCAACGTCATATAGCTGCATTGCATTCTGGGACTTCGAGTCCTGCGTTTGCGCCACCGTCTCCACTCCTTCTACGCTGGATTCAGAAATGTGATATTGATCTTGTTGAAATGTTTTTTCTCCTACTGAACATCATTGTACAAGTAACTGAGCAGCGATAACGTCAGCGTGGTGTTGTGACGTCAGGCAGGAGGTACTGTAGTGTGTAAAAAATTCTCAAATGAGTTTCTATTTGAACAAATACATGCATATTTATATTTAAATAACAATTTATAAGAAATCAAGACACATTTGTTTGGATTTTGTTAGAGAGATGGATGTGTGTGTGTGTGTGTGTGTGTGTGTCGTGTGTGTGTGTGTGTGTGTAGTGGTAGTAGAGGTAGGAGCAGAAGTGTTAAAACCTGATGCATTCAGATCTTAATCCCACGACTCGCTGAGTTTCAACTCCATATAGGACTGAGGACCCTGGAATGCAGGCACAGCATGAACTTTAGCTCACTGAGAGAGAGTGTGTGTGTGTGTGTGTGTGTGTGTGTGTAGTCGAAGCCCCTGGCTGTTTCTTCAGCATTTTTAGTTTATTAGATTGCTCACAGCTGCAGGTCGCACACTGTAGATAAACAGCAGCGGAGAAGCAGCGTTCGCTCAGCAGCAAAAGTGCAGCGCAGTTCAGACGTCCTTTCCTTTCCACTTCCGTTAATTCTAGAAAGATGATTAACCCGAAGATTAGATCATGTCAGAGCAAGGTGCTCGCCATCTGAATTATTCCAGTCCCTTGTTCTCTTTGTCTAATGCTAGACTGATTTTAATTATATAATCACAGTCTGCCTCTAAGTCAGAATGATTTACGCAAATGGGTCAGGTCGAGATTCTATTTACGCCACATTATTGTGTAATGAAGCAGAGTTAATGTTAACACTCTGACCTGGAGTATTTCCCTAGAACTGCACTATGCCAAAGGATTTTTTTATTCCTCTATTACCGGTGTATTCATTAAAGAACACCATGTAGCACTTTCCAGTACCAGAAATACTGGTACAGCAGTTAATACTTGGTCGCTCTTGTAAGTCGCTCTGGATAAGAGCATCTGCTAAATGCCATAAATGTAAATGTAAATGTACTTGGTAAGTTCCCCAGGGGATTTTGGAGGGAACGTTGCACAGTCCTCACGCTGATGTCCGTTGAGGCCCCAGCATTGAATTCCGCTGCTGACAAAAGTTTGAGGTTTTGCCAGAATTCTTGTAGTCACGGTACACCCTTGAAACGCTCATATGTGAAAATCCACTTTGCTTCTTTCCCATCTCATGATGTCCAACTTATTAAATTGTGTTAACTTGCCATTCACGTGGAGGAAACCGCTCAAGAAGCTTCCGTAGATGTCTATCTCTTTATATAAACACTGCCGGATACAAACCGATGACGTGCATAGGCTCCAGTACCAGTTTTTCTTGTACTTTAGGCATGTTTTAAGTTCAATTCTGCATTTCTTTGGTATCCTCTGAAAGGAGGCCTGGACAAGAGGTGATTCTTTGTTGTATTTTGGAACCTAAGGCCGTACAGCTGCTTTTTGTAACAGCGAAGGATGTTACAAGTTCGACTGACAGATTTCCATGTAAAGAGAGTTTCGAGAGTCGGCATGAAAAGCAATAAAAGCGAATCACACCGCTTCCATTAGACACGGTTTAGTTTGGCAGCAGCTCTGGGCTTGAAGAAGCACTCTTCCTTAACCAAGCTCACACTCTTCATTTGCATAGCTGTGTGTATTAGATGATTTACAAGGAAAACTGTGTGTGAGGAATTTGTTCTGGCATTACACGAGTGCATGTTCAGCTGGAATCGGTGTCTGTGACGGATAAAGCGTAAGCACCTGTGTGAGCAGTGTGCTCTGTACTAACAAAAGCAGAGGTGTGTGCTTGTGGGACAGCAAAGTTCCTGTTTTTTGAATGTTTACTTCAGATGTTCACACACACGCATACAGCTCATTTACTCATAAACATAGCCAAGCACTAAAACCGCGCATTCCGTCGATGTTAACGTTAGCCTCTGGTCCTTTTTGCGTGTGTCTCCCCAGGGGCAGAGGAACGAGAGAGTCCATTAAACAAAACACGATATTCCCTCTAAACATGCTTCAGGCACGTTCAAACATGGGAAAATGGCCTGGAGATGGCTGGGAGCGATAATGCTGCCAGACCCGAGTGTGTGCTGTGATGAAAGTCAGCGATAGGCTGGATCAGTTTCAGATTGCACACACACACACACACACACACACACACACACACACACACACACACACTGCTCTGTGCACCTTGACTATGTTATGACTGCATGTCTAATGAACCGTTCTGTAAAGTCAGACTACCGTACAGTTCAGAATAATTGAATATGTCTGATTTATATTACGTTAATTATATTCGTTTTCAGTGTAGGGACTTTTTAACTGCCCCGATGTTCAGATCATCTTCTAGCTATAAAATTGTAACACTTAAATCAAAATGCCTAAAATAGGGAACAGTGTAGTCTGGAACTGAAACCAAATCTCATAATCATCCCGTCCAGGGTGTCTTCACACCTCCTATCCAGTGTTCTGCTCAGGATCCACATAAGACACTTCCAGATGATCAGTGAAAGCATAAATAATTACAGAAATGGTTAAAAAAAATGTGTTTAAAATATAGGATGCTACAAAGCAGATAGTTCAAGGTTAACAAATAAGGAAAAACGTATAGCTGCCATAACCTAAACCACATTAAAATTGGTTGGATTAACAATAACCTTGATGCTGAAACCTCAGATTCATGTAGGGGGTGTGGCTTACATTCTGAGGGCGGAGTCATAGTTTTGGAGCCATGTTGGGACAATTTAGTATCTCCAATTTCCCTGATAGCATATCTTTGAATCCTGGGAGGAAACTGGAGCTCCCAGAGGAAACCCAGGCAGAACATTCTTAGCCAGAGAACTGAAACCAGGTCCTTCTTGATATGAGGCAACAGCACTACTGCACTTTCCTAGCGAATAATGTTCAAAGCAAAAATCTAGCACAGTTTCTCTATCCAATATCTTGTTACCTAAAGGCTTAAACCTGACAAAATTGGCACCTTGCATCACTCCCACCTTCTGTAGCCACCCACAAAAATTTTGTCAAATTTCATCCACTGCAACTGCCAATAATGTTAAGCAACTTTTTTTAAAATTTGGTGTGTCTAATTCACTGTATGGAGCTCATTGTGTAACGCACTGCTGTACATATATATACATCTGCTTTTGACCTCAGTTGTGGTTCAGTTGCTCCATGCTGATGTGGCGTGTTGAAAGGACCTCGCATGGCGATTCGCTTCTTTCTGCACTTCTTCTTTCTTGCAACAGCCATGCAAGCACATCTCTCTGACATGACCTCATTCTTTATTTGCCTCTTTATCGCAAACTAATGGAGACCTTGTTGTCATTGAACTCGCAGGGAAAAGCATGAAACACAGGCTCCCTTTGTGCCCTCGCGGATTAGTCTTGTCAACGCCGGGTTTTTTGTTCGCTCATCCAGAGGAAGCTATTTAATTGTAAATGCTGCCTTTGCATGTCCCGGTTGGTAATTGAAGGGTTGGTGCCGGTCGTAAAGTTGTTTATCGTGTCAGAGCTTTAAGGTTGGAGGTGATGGATTAAGAACATAACTGTGCCCTGCTAAAAACAAACAGCTGAAATTTATTAGAGTACAGAGAAAAAACCCAAAGGGCTGCTAGTCGGGTTGGGGTTGTGCGGATCTATAAAAAGTAGTTCTGAGTCTGGAGATTTATTTAGCGCAGGAAACGATGCTTAGCTAATTTATGTTTCTGGAGCACAGCCCTTGGTTAAGCACGCTCGGCAGCTGGCAGGATTTTTAATGCTCTGATTTAAAAGTGAAGGATGAAAAAATCCTCAGGTTGGAATCTCTAGGTTTTTTTTCCATGACGAAGACGAAGGGAATCATTCACAGGGCTTGTCAAGTTGTCTGTTCTGTGTTGATCCCCGTGGTTAAAGAAGCTTCACTGTAAACTGGTGAATATCCTAGAGCATGCCATAACACCTGATGTGTTCTGTGAAAGAGTGCAGATAAACCTTTTATTCCCTAAATCAACACTTTTATTCCCTAAGTGCACACAGGAATTAGTGCAAGAACCTTCAACGTGTCACCACTTAAAGGACAAATGACACGGTGAAAGGACTTGACCTGCATGATGGAGAATAAGCCCCTGATGAAGTCTTGTTAATTTCTATAGTAATAAGTTACTCAGGAACTTGGACCATGTACAGCACTGTGCAAAGGTCTCAGGCACCCTACAGCTTTTAGGTAAGAATTTTGTTATTGTTTTTTTTCTTGCATTATTGAGTCAGAACAAAAAGATTTTATATTTCCAAACGTTACTGTTCCACCAAAAAATGAAATGTTACACAAAAATGTTTGTACGTCAGTAAGGAAAGGAGCACATTACACAACAGAGCACTGTTCAGACAAAAAGCAGAATGAAGATAATACTGCTGGTATTTACATGCAAGAAAAAGAAGTGTGTGTGACCGTCAGAGTCTCCAGAAGAGCTGTGGGAGATTCTCAGTAACACTTACAGCTCATTCCCTTATAAACCGGCACACGTTGTGAAACACCTGGGACACTGATTAAGAAAAAGACACACCATATATGACTGGTGAAAGGACAGTAAGAGCAACTAACTTGTTTAATAAATGTTCCACATTAACATTAAACCTAATAATAAATAAAAAACAATAAATGGATAAAGAAATACAAATATGTAATTGTTGGCACATAGCATTGTGGAAATCCTCACAAGCTTCAGGGTGCTAACAGTAACTCCACTTCATCACATCGATGCTGTGGATTATTTTCCTAGAACTGTGAATGTTTTATTCCTTTATATAATGTAAAATCTTCCTGCTGCTGTTGTCGTTTGTTCTGTGTTTACAGTCGTTCAACTTTGTTTAAGGCTGGAAGGAATAAATTACCACATTTCCTTTGTTTGTTTTCATACAGCATTCCTTCATTCCCCTTATCAGCCGGTGTACACGGCCACCAAACACGGTGTGATCGGCTTCTCCAGATCGCTGGCGGTGAGTAACTCAGCCCGACACCGTTTTCATACCGCAAATCGAATTCTGCACCCGGATGACTGAATGGACATCAGCAAGACGCTATAGAAGATAAAAGAACTATGAACTATGACCTGTAGCGCTCTCTTTCAGTTTCTCTTTAACACACCCTTCTTGACTATTTCCTCTTATAAAGAATCCCAGATGCCACCGTAGCGACCGGTCCATTACTGTATAAGGTCAATTTGTTAAATGTGGACTTGGAGGCGTGAAGGAATGAGTCTGTACAGATGTAGACATCACGAGAAAACAGCTGGTGCAGAAATCATAGCGAACTGATACAATATCTTTTCTGTTCTCAAAAGAAAAAAAGCTAATTTGAAATAATGAATATTTTTAAAGACAACATTTGCTTTGCCTTGTTTATCCAAGTTTTATGATTATTTTTCTAGCCATGTATTCAGCTCATGTTTTTTTCGCAAATGTTTTTTTTATCAGTACAAACACTGATGTCATTCTGGGAGCTGTTCTACGTCGCTCGCTCACTTCGTGAGATGAACTGATTCACCTTTCTGGAAATTACTTATCTGGATTATTGAGCAGGCATCACAACAATCCTAGTTGAAATTCCATGTTTCTTGTTCTGCAAGTGGCCGCTGGTTTGACGTAGACGTTAGTAGCTTCTAAGCTGTAAGGAGAAGTCGACTGTTTAACAGAAAATTCTGAAACAGGACTTAGCTGTAACTGGCTTGTCACAATAGTTTCCACCCAATGATGTAATCGTTCAGCCAAAGGGCTAAGCTGGTAGCCCCGAGCTTCTTCTACTTTAATGATAACAAAATGTTCCTTTGGAAAGCAATCACGTACAGTTCTGTGCTTTTCAACCAACAAAGCTGGATGTGTTAACATTCTTTATTAAAACTTTATTTTCTGTATTTAGATGGTCGATGTTTGTCTTCTGTTTATTCATCATTCAGAATTTTTTGGACATATTCAAAGGAATCACATTATTTGTTCCGTTTTGCACCGGAGCTACAAGGAAAGGATGATTATAGCTACCAGTTCAGCACCATGCAACTGTAGACCTACAGTATCAGTACACACTTTCCTCAAGAGATCATTCATCGTTCATGAGATTAAGACTTCTATTTTCACAAAATGCCAAAATACTAGTGCATCTCAAAAAATGTAAATAGAGTGGAGACAGTTCATTTGTTAATAATTTTAATTGAAAAAGGTAAAGTAAAAATTTTATATCCATTGCACATACACTACATTGCCAAAAGTATTCACTTCCCCATCCACATCTTTGAATTCAGGTGTTCCAGTCCCTTTCATGGCCACAGGTGTATAAACTCCAGCCCCTGGGCCTGTCTGACGGACCTGTCTTCACCACCTGCAGTCCGTCCAAGATGATGACACTCACACACAATTTAGGCGGTGATTCTTCAGACATTTATTTCCTGCATACAAACTGCATACAAACAGCCATTTAAAGAAAATGAACATCAGTAGCTGGAGTCTCGCTCGGCAGCAACGGCATGCTCTGCCAAACTACGGCAGTCGAGAGAAGCACTCTCATTAATCACATTTAAAAATAATAACGTGATCGTGTAGTGGAACAATACAAATATATATTTTTTTCCAACACCACCTTTTTCCAGTCAGTCAGTCATTATCTGTAGCACTTATTCCCAGTTACGGGGTCACGGGGGAGCCGGTGCCCAGCCGGCAACTCTGAGCGCAAGGGCAGGAACCAACC
>JANCOA010324589.1:0-17674 GCA_024363135.1 Leptodoras oyakawai | reverse complement strand
GAAGATTGGCCACCAGGCTGGTCCAATTTAGCCATGAAACCTCCCACACTAAAATGACAGGTGTTTCAGTTTCATTGCCTAACCCCTGTATGTGGAACACTGCCAAAACTGCTAGTAGTGGTTTACTACTAATTCTAACTAATGTAACGTGATGGAAATACTTGGCATTTGGAATTCTTATTTCATTTAGTCTGCTGTATGTGGGTCATTTTTCAGTTTCAGCTCCATTTCATTTTCACTGTCCTTATGTATTGCGCATTTGAGCTGTTCTTAAGTCAGCTTTGCCTCTGGGTCTGAGGGCTTTTCTGCCTGTTGATCTGACCTCTGCTGGCTTTAAACTCTGCCTCCCACTTCTTCTTCACCAACCTGTACAAACGCATGGTGGCCTGAGCATCCTGGACCTATAATACATACATGCAGTCAAGCCCATAGACAAAGCATAATACCAAACTAAGAATGCCAAAGTTATAAGCATACAGTCCGTTCCAAAAGAATAAGAGTTATTTTGTTTTTGCAATACACCAAAGACATTTGAGTTTGTGATCAAAGGCTGAATGAGATGACTCAAAGCATTAATTACCAGATAGATGTATTAAACAACATAGATACCTGATACCTTTGGTGCTAGACTACCCATTTTTTTTTAAATGTGGACATAGAAAACATTTTTTTTTTAAATGTATGTCCATGTGACTGTGTACTAGTAGTACTAGTATAAAGTAGACTGTTACCTTCTCAGTCAGTAATGGGCATGGAAAGAAAACTAGTGGTGAGAAAAGACCAATTTCAAAAGTGCATGTTGGTGACTCAAGAAACTTGCTTGCATTATTTATGGCAACAGCCACCATTAACATATGACCGCCCATAGCAGAAAAGACATCTCACATAATGGAAGATCCATCTGCCTATATATGCAGTAAAATATTTGTGGCAAGAATAATCTGTGTAAAAGTAAAAAAAGTTTTAACTTTTACTTTTGCTTTGTATAAAAGCCTCAAGGTGGCATTGAGGGTCTGGAGTTCTCATTAAAAGATGTAAACCAATCAGATCGACTCTAATACATATTAATAAATACTAAAAACAGCCCTCAAATTAGCCCGTCTTATCTGATACAGTTTTCATACTACACTAAAACACATGAAAAAAAAGATCCAAGGTGTTTTTTTTAATAAAACAACCTTCAAACCTTTCAAAAGCATCTCAGGGAATAATATAAATAAATACATATGAAATAATGGAAAAGCGTCAGGTCCCCTTTAAGTGAGCAAAAGTATTACAACAGATAGTCTTAAAGTAAATAATATAATATTTTGTGGCATATCCCTTGCTTGCAATAACTGTATTAAACCAGAATCTTCCTGACATGACCAAACTAGGACTCTTCTTTTGTGATGCTTTACCAGGACTGTACCACAGCTTCTTTCAGTTGTTTGTTTTGGAGGGTGTCTACCTTCACTCTCCTCTGAATTTGAGTAATTGACCAGTGGTTTCTGTCTTTTTCAGGACATTTCAGATTTTCGTACTGGATATGTGCAAAGGTTCTGATTTTTCCATCTTTTCTCAGCTTAAAAATAGCTTGCTTTTCTCTCATACACAGCTCTCTGGATTCATGCTGGTTTACCCTTTTAACAACAAATGCAGTCTTCACAGCTGAAACACAGCCAAGATTAAACATTAAGAGCAATTCAAGAAATCTAATAGGATACACCTCGGCAACACGTCATACCTGTCAATAACATTGTCCAATATTTTTGAGCAAAGGTGCCATGTTCCAAATTGTTTAACAAGAAATTCTGATCTATAGTCTCATTCATCTTCTGAATTCAAACCCAAGTTTAGCAATAACAAACGAATTGGCATTGTCATTCCAATACATTTGGAAGGGACTGTATATAATTAATGTATGCACTTCACCTGACATGAATAGAGATGTCAGCTGATCACTACATTATGAATTTTGCACAGGTATTCTAGTTAATATTCCCATTTTGCACTGAAATTAGTATTATAAATACAGTTGTTTTTTTTTTTGTCTACGGAAGTACAAGTGTACAGCATATTGAATTAGGTGCACAAGTTTTCATTTTGGGGAGTTCTGAAAACAACACGGGGTCAAACTTATACATGCAGGGACAAAAATATACATACAGGTAGTCTCGGGTTACGACGGTCTCGTGTTCCGACGTTTCGTGGTTACGATGCATCTCCCATAAGCCTTGTTTCGACTTAAGTGGTTATGCGTTGTAAAACGTCGTGACTTAGTGTTTGTGTTGACAGCATTGGAATACACAGCGGTCGGTTACACAGCTCGGGACTGATGCGGCAGTGCGTCACCCCAGTGGTGTGTAAACATTGTACGTATGCCATTGTGGCTTGTTGCTTCGTCGATGTCGGTCACGTGTGTGTTGATTTTGTTAACTTTTTGCCCTTCATTATGGCTCCCAAGCGTAAGGCAGACTCTTCTGATGGCAGTGCATCGAAGAAGAGGAAGGCCATCACCATGGAAGTGAAATTAGATATCGCTAAGCTATAAGATAAGGGGGAAATGCCGACAAACATTGGATGGGCGCTCGGATTTAGTCGTTCGAAGGTCGCTACCATTATCAAGGATAAAGCTTGCATCCTTGAACATGTGAAAGGATCTGCTCCTATGCAATAGACATGTATTCTGACTTGCACCGAAAATCGGTATACGACGCCACGTAGAAACGGATCTGCGTTGTAACTCGAGGACTACCTGTACAGCACTTGAAACTTAATACTTGGTTAAATGCCCCATAGCAAGTTGCAGTTTGACCAGTTGTATTGGTTTCAAAACAAGCTTCTAGCAGAATTCTTTTCAGGTATATGACTACTCTGCTTGCCAGAATCGGTTCAGTTAAATTGGTTGGTTTTCTGGCATGGACCCAACTTTTTAAGTCCAAGGAGTTTAGTACAGATCTGAGAAAGATGACCATAGATATAAAAGTGAGGCATTCAACCCCAAGTACACTGCACTACCTGTTAAGCATGTTGAAGGCAGGATCATGTTCTTGCTCCCAGTGGAACTCTTACCTTGCACAAAGTGTATGGAATAATGAAGATGCAACAGTAGCTTCTTTAGCATAATCCTGAACCATCAGCTGGAAAGTTGAAACTTGGACAGAACGGGGTGTTCTAACAGGACAATGACCCATCAAAATTGGTTGTGGAATAGATTAAACAGGATAACATTAAGCTTTTGGACTGGCCATCCCAAAATCCTGTCCTCAACCCCAACAAAAATACGTGGACTGTGCTTAAAATTCAGGTCTGTGGATGGACACCAACAAATTTAACTGAATTCTACCAATTCTGCCTAGAAGAACATTCAAATATCCAAACAGAATTCAGCCAGAATCTTGCTTATGGTTACTGGTCAACATACAACTTGCTAAGGGACATTAACCAAATATTAACTGTTGTATGTATACTTTTGACCCTGTGCTGTTTTCAGAAAAAAATTAACTTCCACCAAATGTGTGTTCTTTTTTTTTTTTTTCTTTTAAGGCTGTATGTTGTAAAAATTCATGTCCCTGATGAGTGTATGTAAACTTCCAACCACTAATGTATATTGAGGGGCAGTTTAATTTAATTTACAGTTCAAATTAATTTACAAAAACATTGGGCAACTGGAGCTCCTGAGTAGTGCAACAGAAACACAGTGTGCAAGACAGAATGTGCACACCTGTAACACAGACAGTATGTTCCTTAATAGAATTAAAGAGGTACATACAGACGAGTGCTCTCCCTCCTGTACTTTCACATTCAGAATCTCCTGACACAAAACCCTCAGTGCCGGATGTCCACTCTGTGTGTGAAAGATATATTTACAATATTTGTGTTTATGCCTACTGTATAAGAAGCTCAATAAACACTCTATTTGAACAACTGTCACTACCTTTACTATCTTCTTAAATGGTTTGTACTTCTGAGTGTCTCTTGTATTTCTTTTTGGGTGATCCAGTAACAAAATCTATATGAAAGAAAAGAATAAGCAGATATTTTAATGACATATTTATGAACAATATACATTCAGCCTGAACTCAATGTTGTACAGCACCTTTAGGTCATTATGGAGTGCATGTCCCACTAATATTCGTCCCTCCAGAATCTTAGCCACTTCCTGTTGTACTATTTTGAACTTCTCCCCTGTGAAACATACAGTAGGAACTGAATACCAATAATAAATGCAATATAAACAATAGTTCTAAGTAAACATCAAGACTGTAAATGATATTACATGATTTTACATCAACATAAAAAAAGGTTCTTAAAGAGAATTTTAGCAATAGGAGCAATATAGGTGGTGCTATTTGAATGAAATACAAATTGTCAAAGAAATTAAAACAAAAGCGCTTGAGCAAATAGAATGTTCACACATGAACTGAAATCTGTATTATTTCACAATCTGAAATAATATAATATATTTAATTTTAACTCCTCAGTCTTTAATAACCTATGAACCTGGCAGTTAATGACAACTGTATATATAAAACTGTATACATATTACAATATACTGTATGAATTCAACTCATTCAACATATAGATACATTAAAAAGAAATCAAAATAAATTATGATATAAAGAAATGAATGATGCTCATAATTAATAAGTCTAATGATTAGTATATTTGTACTATATTTGATAATATTAAGGTGATTGCTTAATACTTTATGATACTAAAATATAATTTCTTTTCACCATGTTTGATGTCAGCAGGCCGAATGCCACTAACGGCAGTCCTGTAGTCAGTGATTTTCTCTGTTGGTTTAACATATTTGTCGTAGATACACTTGCCAAAGTAGTTGACAAGGGAGACACGTGCCAACATGCTCTCCTCTCCTCGAGGCCCCACCCCTACCATCTCACAATCCATAGCAATGGCACGTGTCAATCTGCCAAACACAATAAAGAGCAAGTAAGAAAAAAAGAAAGATAAGTAGAAAATATTTAAGTCTGGCTACAAATATCAAAACACAAAACATTTCTAGTACACAAATGTTTTAAAGACGAGCAATAGGATCAAAAATGTAATAGCAAACAGTGACAGGCTACATCCAAACTGCAACAACCACCACATATTTTGCCACTGGTTATCCCTGTAATCTGCAGTTTGGGACACCCTAACAACAACAAAGTGTTGTAGCTGCTTTCTGTAAATAGTTAGGACTGCCTACAGAATGATATGCACATGTTTTTGTCAACAAAACATTGCAGAAGACAAGCTAAATGAATTCCTTTTCAGAGTTCAACAAAGAAAAGCATTTGAATTGGCATTATTTTTTTTCTTTACCCATCACAAGTGTTCCCCATGACCAGCAATCGTTCAGTGCTCCTCTGTATAATTTTGCCATCTGTTTGGGTTACACTTCTCTTCCTCACAATGTTAGCAGCTTCCGTGCCCATGGCGGCCTCAATGTCATCAGGGTCAATGTCATCAAACCAGATATCTGCCCTTAACAGGAAAACAGAGAGGTTATTAGTGGTTTTCCATCAAATATGCATTACGGATTGGTTCACCGATTTACCCAGTATCTTCCATGCCAAGCCAGCAATACTGTACAAGCAATAATTACCTGTGTGGTATGTCTAGGTACTATATGATTCAATTCAAGACATGCAGGTGGAGCTAATAACCAAAAAAAAAAAACAAACAAACAAAAAAAACAACAGTGCAGATTGTGGACTGCTCAGATACAATCTCTGGCTAGAATATTTTTCTCTCTACCTGCACAAAAATCTTTTAGCAATAGAAAGTATATATTGGATTTCAAAGGCATGTAGTTTAAACTAGGTAGTGCAGTTCCTGCAGAAAAAAAGTGCTTTCAGCATGGCCAAGTTTTATGGCTATGCTTACGGCTGTGGAGACCTGTGGTTAAGGTACGTTTTGCATGTTTGTTTATTGTGGCTTGCAAACCTATTCAACCCTCCCTGAAAGTAATCACTATATTCACAATTACAACAGCTTTTGATACATATTTTCCTAACCAATATTTTTATTGTGAACATTTATGCTCTCGTACAAAGGTTCCCAAACTTTTCAGACAATGTTCCATGATGTACCAAATAAAATTTCACAACTACCATCTCCCTCCCCAGGCAGGCATGTTTCATGTTTGTGTTTAGAAAAATTAGAAGTCACTGGTGTATTTATTCTTTTTATTCTGGGTAAATTCACTGGCTGGGGAATATTTCTCCTTTAGTTTGGGGGCAATTAGAGATCACACAAACAAATAATTATTTATAAAACCAATTCCAAAGCAATTGGGACATTGTGTAAAATGTAAATAAAAACAATGTTGTACTGGTGAAAGGTCTGGACTGCAGACAGACCAGTTCAGCACACGGACTCTTCTACTGCATTGCCATGCTGAGATGGATGCAGTATATGGTTTAGCGTTGACTTGCCGAAATATTCAAGGCCTTCCCTGAAAGAGACATGTTCTAAAACCTCTAATCTGACTGTGAATTGATGTTTAACAATAAGTGCTATAAAACCCCTAAATACTAATCTGGACCAAATTTTGCACAGCTCATCAGTCTTATTATATACAATTTTATGAATATAATTCTGTTATATCTCAACTGCTGATGAGATATAACAGAAAAAGTCAGAAGTTTTTTTTTTATCATTATTTACCTACAAAGTGTCCCTGAAGACCAAATTTGAGGTAGTCAGGCTAGTTTGAAAAAAGTCATTTTTGAAGAATTAACAATTACTAATAAATTAAACAATTTTAAAATGCACTTATATTTACAATTTTGTCTGTAACAATGCACTGGATAAAAGAAATCCATGTGTATGTCAATAAATCAAAATCTGAATAACAAGTTTGAGGAGCACTGTTGACAATCCAAATAAGGTTTATAAAAGGGAGACAAAGTGAAATGAAAAAGAAGTAATTTGTTTAATGCTTTGTCACACAATTCTTTCCTTGTTTTAAACTGAATTTTTATCTACAATTCCTAGTCTGAAAAAGTGACTGGTTTCTTAGGTCAGAAATAACTTTTTATATCATATTGTACTTGTACTGAGCCACTATTCCCTTTATTACGCTCTTTAATAACTCATGGCTCTAAAAGGTCGAGTGAAACTGAAATGTACAGAAACAAGAAAAAACATACATCAGTTTGCAATCAGAAATAAGGTAACAGAATAATCGATTTATTGTTATGCTAATGAGATCGCTAAAATGCATAAAAATAGTTGCTTTGATTATGCTAATTCAGTAACTACAGCATGCTAGCAGGATGCCAGGGCTGCCCCTTCTGAAATCATCTCCATCATCTTCACAGTGATGTGGTGAATGCACCAACACTCCAGGTGTTCCACCTCCTGTCTGTAGCCGGATTCAACACTGTGATGCATCCAACCACTGCTGTGTCATCAACAAACTATGCAATCACAGCCTGGATGGATAGCTGAGCAGTCATATGTGAAAAGTGTAAACAGGAGCGGGCTTAGCACAAAGTCCTGAGGGGAGCTGGTGCTGAGGATAGTGGTGAATGGGGAGATGATGTGGATCCTCACAGACTGTGGCTTATTAGTCAGAAAGTCCAGGACCCAATTACAAAGGAAAGAGCTCAGTCCAAGTGTAAGGTGTTTGTAAGCCAACGTCTGGGGAGTCCTGGTGTTAAAGGTGGATGTGAAGTCCACAACGTGCATACGGAGATCCTTATGAATCCTTATGCTCCAGGTGGGTGAGGGCAGTGTGGATCACAGAGGAGATGGTGTGCTCTATGGTTCAGTTCTTTTGGTCTGAGTACTGGTATGGATCCCCAGTGAAGTTGATGGTGGATTTGATGTGTGCCATAAAATGTGTCTTTTAAAGCATTTTGTGTCCATCATTCAGGCCTGTCATTGTAGAGCTCTTGGGAAGCAGGATGATGGAGGAGGTCTTCAGCAGGTTTGCAGGGATTAATCCTCTGGAGGATCCTCCTCACTTCTGCTGGAGTTACACGTAAGGGCTCTTCTCCAGGTGGGGTGAGACTGGTGCTGGGGGGCTTAGAGTCCTGAGTTTCTGTGAATTGCCAGACCTGAAGGCAGCATCCCTGACATTCAGCAGAGAATGAACCTCTGCATTCAGCCAGGGTTTCTGGTTTGGATATCACATCACAGTCCTGGTGGTGCTGACATCCTCAACACACTTGCTGATGTATCCAAGGACAGCAGATGTGTAATCCTCCAGATCCAGCTCCCCCCCATACACACGAGCCTTCTTGAAGACCTGCCAGTCTGTGCATTCAAAGCAGTCCTTCAGTACAGAATCATCGTCACTGGGCCACACAGTAATGGTCTTCTGTGTAGGTCTGGAGTGTCTCAGCAGGGGATGGTAGGCAGGGACCAGCTGTTTATGCGTTTCTTATATTGGTATAAACAAGGCCCAGTGTATTATTTCCCTGTGTCGGTATGGTGACACGCTGATAAAACTTTGGCATGCTATTCTTTACCCATGCTTCTGTAAGACGAAGTCATCGCTTGGGAAATACTAATCCTCAGCCGCAGAAGCTCCAGCTTGTTGTCCAAAGAGTGGACTTTGGCCAGGAACAGGGACGGAATTTGGCGGTCTGTTAACATTAGCTTTTAATTAGCTTGTAATTTTAATGGTAAATGTCTGCGTTCATAAAAAAGTGTTTTCAAACCAGAGCTGTTTGTTTAGAGGATGATGAAAGCAAAGAGATTTCTGTGCTGTTCTCAGTGACCTGCTGCTAAATTATATTATCTTAGCATTGGTTATTAATGTAACAATGTTTTAAATGTAACTTATGTCTGTGATTGTTCAGTGATGTCTGTGATTGTTCTTTAGTCTACTAAAAGTATCTAACTTTATAGATTGATAAAGCTATGCACAATCAGTATAAAAATAAGCAATAGTAAAATGACAAATACAATCTCGCTGGGGGAGCATGTAGAAAAAAAAAAATTGGGCCAAAGGCAGAGACTTGGTCCCTGATATACCAACCGTCTCTTGCAACAGACACATATCCAACATCAGCACTCATTAAGATATCATTTAAAAAGGCAGTCTCTGTACCATGATTTTGTCTAAAACCAGACTGAAACATAAAAAAATATTTTTTTTAATGTAGAATATCTAGATGCAGTTTCACAACCACTTTTTCCAGAATAAGTTCTTTGAAACATCCATAATTAAGCTATAAGTTCACAACTGACTGTAGATGGATACTCACAGAATCAAAAACACTTTTCAAAAATCTGTCTGGAAGAACATCACCAGGGGAGATAGTGGGATACAAAGCCTATACAATCTCAGTTTAACTCCTCGAGAGCACTATGAGAAAACTGATTACAAATCTCAACTCCCGTGTTCAAGGGAGTAACTGCAACGTATGTAGAATAAAGCACAATATTCCAATAATTAAAGGTTTTAAGGATTTTAATAAAAATTTAAGAATATATTATATTTTATCTATAAGGATCTGACTTTCACAAGGGCTAAATTATGATGGCTAGACAACTGGGTCAGCTCATCTCAAAAATGGCAGATCTTGTGGGATCCTACCGCTATGCAATGATTAGGACCTACCAAAAGTGGTCTAAGGAAGGAACGACAATCATTGAAGCTGCAACAGGGTCATGGGTGCAGAGATTTGTATGGGGAATGAAGGTTAGCTCATGTAAGCAAATCCCCAGAAAACCTGCTGTAGCACAGACTGCTGCGGACCAATCAGAGTGCCCATGCTAACCCCTGTACACCATGAAAAGAACCTACAATGGGCACATGAGCATAGGAACTGGACAATGGATATGGCAAAGGGTTCAAGGTGTTAATTTAATGTTATTGGTGATCAGTGTATGCAGAAGTGGAAATCTCCGCACAATGCTTCCTGGTATACCATATTAAAAGCAATCCTGTCTTCAAAAACATTAACTCATCACAGCCTAGATCAGGTCACTATATTGTAACAGATCAAAAACAGAAAGAAAATAATAGTATCAGAAAGACTCTATACTTGCCAATTAAAGGTCTTCCGTTTCTATTTAAGGCATGTATACATACTCTGTTGGTTTCTTTTCTGCCTCTTCAACTTTCTTCTTTTTGTCTGTCTGTTTCTTTCTTTCCTCTGCTTCATTCATTTTCCTCTTCTCAGTTTTATGCTGTTTAAGATGATTCCCACTTTGTTCCATTCCAGGCACTTTGGATCCCTGAAGTTTCAACCGTTTTGATGACACGTTCAAGTCTTTGTGTGCTGGTTTACTCGTGTCTTCACTGGTGCTCTGTGCAGCTTTGCTGGATTTTTTAACTGGTAATGGCTGAAGCTTCTTTCCATTTGATTTCTCTTCTGAGTTGAGCATCTGCAACACACAGAAACACCATTAAAGTGCCAATGGGATTTCCTTTAATTTGACACTGTAGTAGGTTTCTAAACTATGGCTATAATTTATTTAAGGTTAAAGGAAACAGAAATGTGAATTAAACTTGTTTATCTAAACTATAACATGACATGTTTGGTATTGTTTTAACCTGTATTTCATGATGAACAAAGTGTTAACATAATAGATATATATAGCATAGACATTTAGGAAATATCATTTACAATATTTTGTCATGTGTGAAGACCAACTAGTCGACACCTGTGGGTGAGACATTGATTCTTGTTTCCCATGGGACTTGAGGGGGGCTGGGAGTCCATCTTCTTGTAAAACCCATTTGGTAACTTTGGTTTCCTTTCTGTCTTAACTTCCATAAGATAACTTTGATCAATATACACATCACAGATACTCAGGAGGTATAAATAGGTATGTAGTTCTCTGTGAGGGGGAAGCTTTTGACAGGAAATGCTTTTACCATCTAGCAGGCTGCTCTTTCCATCTAGTACCCTGTGCTCACAGAATGCTCCCACAGCTGTTTATTAGTACCCCTTTTCCAACCTTTTGTTGCCTTGTCCCATGTCTTTTGAGTTTAGCTATGGCAACAAAAAGCTTTTACATTTTTCACATGCTTTACACCTCTGCATCAGTCACTTTGCATTGAGCTTGGTGATGTAAGGCTTGGATGCAGCTGCTTGGCCATGGAAATCCATTCCAAGAAGCTCACTATGCATTGTTCTTAAGCTAATCTGAAGGCCACATGAGGTTTGGAGGTCTGTAGCGATTGACTCTGCAGAAGGTTGGCAACCTCTGCACACTATGTGCCTCAGCATCCACTGACTTCACTCTGTCATTTTATAAATCATGACAGTCTGTAGAATTTAGTCAGAATCATGTAATAAAAAAAAACACATTAATTTCTTTTTTTTAATAATCTCTTCATGTTCTTTAAAAGAATAAAAGTTTAATTCACGACTTGCATGTGCATTTATTTATTGTAGAGAATTGGCAAACTATTTTCAGGTTGCAGAACTATGGACAAATTGGTACATTTATTTCGTAAACAATTAACAGCAGAATAATGGACTTCATTTTTAATAATTATATTTAAAAATGTAAACAAGTAAAAGAGAATAGCTTATTATGCAGTTATTAGTAGAATTGGATAGCTACAGTTACTCAGTTAATCAGCTGCACCAACTGACCTTTAACATGGGGCTAGTCTAACTGAGCCAAAGGACTAGCTAAATTTTGGGACCCCATAATTGTTGTCTGAATTAATCACATTGCTAAGATTTCAATGGATGCCAGACATCCAGATCTTGTGTTGTATGCATTGGTTTGGTATGAGTTGTCAGCTTAAGTTTAAAAAAAAAATATAGAGAGAAAATTTGAAATTATAGACAATTATTAAAAAACTCAGAAATCATAAATAATAGGCCATGTAACTAATAGTACAGGGATTTTCACAATGTGCTTTAATAGTAATGCTGTGTTTTCAGTTTGAGTGCTGCAGATGATCATGGTCAAATGGAGGCAGTTGTTGGCTCACAAACTGTACAATTCGTCATTCTGCACACTGCATGGGACTGAGTGGCTGTCTGATGTAAGAGACCTAATTGCACTGTTGAAAATTTATTACAAGTTTTTTTTTTTTTTTACGTTATTGATGCCTACTTGCATACATAGCAAACAGCAGGCAAGTGACCATTTGTATAGCTTTTGTTAGATTTCTTAATATAATTAAACAATTAACATTATTTGAATTTCAATTGTTTTTTACAGTAACTTGTTTACCAACTCTGTGCTGTTGTTGCAGCATCATTGTTTAGTGGACAGTTTCAGAGGTTTTTCACAGGTTTATTTTTTTTCCCCCACAGTTACTATTCACCCGAATTGATTATCAGCAATAATGAATGATAAATGTATAAAACTCATTCCATGAAGTTTGCAGTGGAAGAAATGCGTCTGGATGCGTCACTAGGTTTTAGTGGTTTGTTTACCCTTCATTGCTTATTTTACAATATTATTTACATCAGTGACATTATTTGCATGCATCATGTATACAGATATTTCAGTTGACCTCTAATGCAGCAGAATGTTGTAATGTGATGAGAGATTAACACAAATGCACAAAATGTTTTTAGATTGTCCACGTCTGACAAGGTCCTTGTGTTGATTGATCCATCGGCAAATGAATGAAAGTAAATTCCTAGGAAACTGGAGGTACCAGTGCTTGTGATTAAAGGAAGAGTATTCAGATTTTAAGACGTTTGCAAGATAACGGAGCATGGTTTGAAGCTTTATGTTAAAATAATTGGTTTGATGCTGTATAACTGTGTGGTGTTCTGTTCATTCTTTATTTTAAACAATTAGTAATTTCTTAAGGATGGCAGACCACAGAGACCAAGGAGCAAAATGGACAGTACAGAAAATTACAACAAACAAGCAACAAGACGGTACAACAAACAAGCAACAAAATTCCAGCAGCTGTGGCATTCTAGTACTGATACTAATCATATTTGTACTAACGTAATAGGCTTTTACAAGTAACTGATTACTGTTACCAGCTAAAATGCTGTTTTACAGTTTGCAGTAGATTATTTCCAGAAGGGAGACATCAGTTCAGTCCAGACATCTCCACAGACTGTCAGCAAGGCACAATTTGAAATGGATTGTGCAATGGTTCAGTGGTATCAAACAATGCATGGAAACAGTGCCACCAAAAATATTTTCCAAGAAAATTCCAAAATTTTAGTAAATTCCAAAATCTCAAAAGGTGATGAAACTTAACATCAGTCTGCATCATGTCAAGTGGCATTTTTTTGTTTGCCAGGCTGCCATTGTAAGTAAGAACTTGTTCTTAATGATTTGCCTGGTAAAATAAAGGTTAAATAAAATAAATATAAACTATAAAGCTACTACAAAAACCACTGTTGAATAAGTTAAAACGATGTTATTTATAAATGATTACATATTTATAGGGCAATTAAAGTTAGTCAATTAAAAGCATTTTTTTTTTAATATCAGAAACTTTTAGTGTTGTAAGGCAGAAAGCAACAACTTGTGTTTGACCACGGGAGTCAAAAAGGCAGTAAATTGGAGTGGAATCTTTTGTGATGTTCTCACACAAAACCACTTGCATCTCTTGCAGTTACAGCAACCCCACATTTCCTGCTACTGTGGCAATGAAAGGTTCGGCTCCCCAGAATTTGCAGCTGTTTAACTGAATCTGTTCAGTTGAGAGGAGTGATTTAACTAAATTTGGCATCCTTTCTCCTTCAAACATATAGCCACTCATTGAGAATGATGAATTTGTCTTTTTATATGTTCCTTTGCAAACTTCTGATGCAGAAGTTTGTGGTGAGGATGCAGGAAAGGTTTTTTTTTTAAAGACTCCTCTATGAAGATCCTTTGTGTGTTCTCTCTGAAAGTTTTCTTACAGACATCCACTATTTGACCTCCATTATTTCTGACATTTCTTAATTACATAAGAACTGATAAAATGGTTATATGAAAATGTCTTCATATGGCTTGTCGTCCAGTTACAGATGCACAGATTATTCAACCTCAATTTATCCAACTTTCAGATAGAAAAAACAAAACAAACAAGAATAATAGGTCAGCACAACTAAAATAAGAAGTGTTATCTCCAAATTCAACACAAAATGCCACCCTTAATGTCTACTGCAGTCTTAAGACTCTTAAGGTATGATTGGGATCACTGTGCTGTTGAAAGGTCAAGTGATGCCCACTGTTACGTGCCAGTCAAAGAGACCGTCAGATCAGGAGGTTGGATGAAGGGGAGTGTCGCCGGTTATGACTGCAGAGGCTTCTGCAGGGCCAGAGGCAAGAGGTACTCTTCCTCGTTTTGAGCCTTTCTCCCCTGAACCTTCCCCATCTCCAGTGTCTCCGACAGACAGTCGAGTTAAAGTACAGACTCCACAGTCCACTGGGTCTCCCATGATGGAGTCGCATACCACCCCAGTTGATTTGGCTAAGTATATTTGTTTAGTACCTTTGTTTCGGGAGAGTGAGGTGGACACCTATTTTAACATTTTTGAGAAACTTGCTACAACTTTACGTTGGCCACAAGAGATCTGGGCACTTTTGTTGCAGTGTAAGTTGGAAGGAAAAGCCAGAGAAGTATGCTCTGCTTTGTCACTTAGTGATAGCTATCAGTATGAAGTTGTTAAAACTGCTATCCTAAGAGCCTATGAACATGTTCCAGAGGCATATCAGCAACAGTTTAGAAACTGTAAGAAACTCTCTACTCAGACCTTTGCAGAATTTGAGAGAGACAAGGGAATAAAATTTGATAAGTGGTGTTCTGCTAGTAAGGTTCACGATTTTGAATCATTGCGAGAACTCATTCTGTTGGAGGAGTTAAAAAATTGTGTACCAGAGCGCGTGGTGGTGAATCTGAATGAATGAGCGGATTGTACTGCTTCTCAAGCAGCAGTCCTAGCAGACAAGTTTGTTCTTACTCACAAGCAGACTTTTAAAGTGCTTAAAGCTGACCTGACACCTGATCTTAACCTTAAACAATCCTCTAGTAGCCAGTCACCTCCACGGCAGTGTAGTCTTAAGTGTTTTTACTGCCATAAAACTGGGCACATAGCTGTAGTCTGTCTGGCATTAAAAAGGAAGCAGAAGAGACAAGGTAAACAAAGTGCAAGTTCCAATCAGACGAAAGGAGTAGCACTGACTGGTTATTTTCTACCCCAAATCATGATGTTCTGTCTGAGATAGGTGAGGTAGAGACATGTGAAGTAGAAACAGGTGAGGTAGACCACTATTATCAGCCATTTATATTAAAGGGCAGTGTTCGCTTAGAGGGAGATACTGAGCCAAGGCCTATTAAAATTAAGAGACACAGGAGCTGCACAGTCATTTATTTTAGCTGATGTGTTACCATTCTCTGGCCAGTCTTTCAGTGGTTCCTTTGCTGTATGTCAGGGACTTGAAATGGGCTACATCAAAGAACCCAGCCCAAGTGTTTTTCCAGCCTGTGTGTTTACCCGTGCTCAGTCAAAAAAGTTGGAAGATGTTATTGATTTGACTGATTCATTCCTTACTGGTTCTGATGTGTGTGAAGGTTTGTGTCCTACAGTTAATGCCAGCTTGGAGCGGAAGGGACCCAGTGATCAAAGAAGCTCCAGTGATAAGCAAGACATTGAGTTAACGGTTGATCATGATCAGCTTGTAAAAGCACAAAAAGCTGATCTGAGTTTAAGTAAGTACTTTACCTTGATTAGTCAATCAGAAACACCTGACAAGTCTGTGTTATACTTCATTGACAATGTACTGATGCGTAGGTGGAGTTCACGTACAGATCCAGCGGTTGAATCTGTCTTTCAGATTGTTGTCCCTGCAACATATAGACAGCAGGTTTTGTCTTTAGCTCATGATAACCCATGGGCTGGTCACTTGGGGATCACAAAGACTTATAACTGCATACTTAGGCTTTTCTTTTGGGCTTGGTTTGAAGATGGATATTGCACAGTACTGCCGATCTTGTCACACCTGTGAGATTATAGGAAATCCTAATTAAACGGTTCCAAATGCTCCTCTGTGTCCGATTCCGGTCATTGGAGAACCGTCTGAACGAGTCCTGGTGGATTGTGTTGGGCCCCTCCCAAAAATGAAAGCAGGTAATCAGTTCCTCCTTACCATCATGTGCACTACTACATGCTTTCCAGAGGCTGTGCCCTTGTGTAAAATCACAGCACCCATTGTTGCACAGGCATTAGTGAAATTATTTTCTACTTTTGGTTTGCCAAAGATAATTCAGACTGATCAAGGAACCAATTTTCTGTCTAACCTATTTGCTCAGGTGATGAAAACTATGAATATTCAGCATGTTGTTTCCAGTTCTTATCACCCTCAGTCCCAGGGAGCACTCGAAAGGTTCCACCAATCGTTAAAAGCGATGTTAAGACAATTTTGTTTGGAGACGGGCAAGTCATGGGACGAAGGTCTCCCTTTGATGTTTGCAGCTCGTGAGGCTGTACAAGAGTCACTTTCATTTAGCCCAGCTGAGCTTGTGTTTGGACACACTTTTCGTGGTCCACTGAAGTTACTTAAAGAGAAGTTTCTTGCCAGCACTATAGCCACCAACACCACTAATGTGTTAGATTATGTCAGCAGATCTCGTGAAAGACTAGATAAAGTGTGGGAACTTGCTAATGATTCTTTAAGCTTGTCTCAAATAAACATGAAGAAAACTTATGATAAGAAGGCTGTTTCACGCAGTTTTAATCCTGGTGACCAAGTTTTGGCTTTGTTGCCTGTACCAGGTTCTTCATTGTCTGCTAAATTTTCAGGTCCATATATGGTTCAGAGGAAAATCAGTGAGTGATTATGTTATTGGGACTCCTGAACGTAGTAGTAGTAGTGTGTGCCACATCAATATGCTATCAATATAAGCCTATCATTCTAAGGTCACACCTGCAGAAGAGGCTGCTCCCCATTCTGTTCCAGTGGCAGTTGTAAGTACAGAGTATCCTCCCATTACCGATTTAAATGAATTTGACTTTTACATGCAAACTCTCCCTAGTGCTAACACTCCCGAGTTGTCTAACACTCAACTTGGCCAAGTGTGAATTTGCTCAGGCCACAGTAATGTACCTGGGAAAGCAAGTAGGTGGGGGTCACATACACCCTTTAGATGCTAAAGTAGCTGCTGTTGTGGATTTTCCCAACCCACACACACGACGTGAGCTACGTCGATTTCTGGGAATGGCGGGATACTATAGAGGTTTCTGCAGGAATTTTTCAACAGTAGTTGAAACTCTTATTAGGTTGCTTAGCCCTACCAAGCTATTTCAGTGGTCCCCGGACTGCGAACATGCATTCCAGAGAGCGAAGGTGCTTTGAAGTGAGGCACCTGTTCTTGCAGCCCCAGATTTTACCAAGCTATTTCACCTGGAAGTTGATGCTAGCGCAGTTGGTGCTGGAGCGGTATTACTACAGAAAGACGTCTGTGGTATACGACACCCTGTCTGTTATTATTCTCGCAAATTCAACAAACATCAAATGAATTACTCTACCACTGAGAAAGAAGCTCTTGCCTTGCTACTTGCTCTTCAGCATTTTCATGTGCATATTGGGTCTAGTTGTATACCCATCACTGTATACACAGATCACAACCCGTTGGTGTGACCTTTTCATGCACATGGATCAGCATGGCAGTGGCAAGGGGATGCTCTGGAGCTGCTTTGCTTTGAAAGAAAGAAAGAAAGTGAGACATATTTGTCACTTGTGCTTGTACACAGTGAAATGCAACCTCCGCATTTAACCCATCCGTGCAGTGAGACAC